>CM022302.1:512263241-512458178 GCA_011799875.1 Thinopyrum elongatum
CCCCTCCTGCAGGGTGCCAGAACATGCCTCCGATTAGTTTTTCGTGGCTCCATAGCTGTGCAAGCGGCAGAACTCCCCGAGCTGGTTTCTTTGTGGAGTTTCTTTCTCTATTTCGACGAGTTTTTTGGCGTCGGGACAAGTCGTGGTCCACGAGGCAGCGGCAAGGCAGGGCTGGCGCGCCCTGGGGGGGGGGGGCCCGTTCCACGCCTGTGTTGCCTCGGACTCCTCTCGGTATCTTTTCTCTCAGTATTTTTTATTTTCAAAAATATTCTCCGTAAATTTCTCAACTCATTTCCAGAGAACTTTTATTTCTGCACAAAAAACGACACCACGTGAGTTCTGATGAAAACAGCGTCAGTTCCGAGAGTTCTCTAATTAAATCATACCAAACCTTATAAAATTTTTGTAACATGGCAGGATTACTGTCATAATTATATATACTTTGTCGACGTATCAATTATCAGTGCCGGATACGTCAGATTATTTGAAGTTCTATCAATTGCCCAACAGTATTTGTTTACCCTCTGTATGCCTGTATTTTTCGAGAGAAAGCCACTAGTGAATCTACTGCCCCTGGTCCATTCTTTATCATCTTGCTTTGATATCTATTTTTATTTGCTTTTGTTTTCGGATCTATTATTCTAAAAAACCAAAATACCTTGCTGCACTTTGTTTCTTATTTCTTTTAATTTTATTCTATTCGCGATCGATTTAATCCAAAATTATACAAACCACTCTATCTTTTAATAAATTTTTTAAAACTATTTTAATAACCCAAGAGGGATTGACAACCCCTCTATACGCGTTCGGGTTGCAAGTCTTTGTTCTTTGCTACATCCCGTTTCATAGTTTGCTTGGTTCTCCTACTGGTTCGCTCAGCTTGGTTTCATACTAATGAAAATACCTACGCGTTGTAACTGCTGCCATCATCTCTTCCTCTTCGGGGACATCTAACGCTGATCTGAGCCCATCAAAAGGATTCTGGCGCCGTTGCGGGATACATCATCAACATCTATATCAATTTCCCTAATCACAAAATCTCACTCCTTTCAATTCATTATTTGCCATTTGCCTCTTCGTTTCATTTCCCCCACTTCACAAAAAGTACCCGTTTTATTCGGGGCCCCTCATTTTTCATTCATCGTTTGTCTTGGTTTATCTTTTTGTTTGTAATCTTGCTTGATCTACTTGCCACTATGGCATAGCATGACTACCCCCCCCTCCTTTGTCCCAGATTTTGAAGTTTATACTACAAGCATAGACAGGACGAAAATTTGAAAGATGCTGTACAGTCTCAATGGAGACTCTATCGATTTGCATCTCAAAAGGCGATGCAAAGAGTTTGCTTCGAACTTTATAATAGGATATAGCGTGCACCATAGACAAGTCTTGGATTTGCCGCTAAAGGAAACTTTATTGAGCTGTTGATGCTACAATGCTATGAGATCTAGAAGGATTTTGGGAATTCCACCAACCAAAAAGGGGCTTTCCTTTACTCCAGAAGGAGCTCACATTTTAGACAAGTTAATGATTGCAATAACAGTTGGTGAGTTGCAAAAATATAATTGAACCTCTTTAAGCATAATCAGTGTAAATCTCAATCGCATGAATACTTTGGATACGGTCTTGTGCAATAAGACGTTTGATATTTTAGATCGTCAAGTTTGGTCTCTTTTCGGAAAATCTTGGGAGGAGCGCAAAGAGCCTCCCAGATTCAAAAATCGCTACAAAAGTTGCACAAACTAAAGAGACAATATTTGAATCTATGCTTATGCATAGCTAGGGGCGTAGAATGGATAGCGCTTGTTGGAGGCAACACCATGAATAAAGTCTATTTTGCCTTTATTTCTTTTCTTGAGTGTTGCACAATTATGCCTTTGTTATAGATTGTGTTTTTTTGTGTTTATTAGTGTTTGTGCCAAGTAAACCTTGTGGATAGCTTTGGGTGATAGTTGATTTGATCCTGATTGAACAACAGAACTTTGGCATCCATACAATATTTTTAGATTTACTGAAGCGACAAAAAAGTCTGAAGTGTTTGCAAAAGATTTATATAACAAATTGCCTCTGTTGTCTATTTGTAGAATTTGTTTGGAGTCAGCATGAAGTATATGAGTACAAATTCGAGTCTTGCAAGATGTTTATTTTTTGACAGATTCTGTTTTTTTGTCATTGGGGTGCTTATTTTGATGATTGTTGGATTGTATCGGGGGGGTATAAAGCATGGCAAAAGTTAGAATACAGTATATATAATGCAATCAACAAATTGAATGGGTTTATATACAAGTAACTTAAAGTTAAAGATTGGTTTTCTTACCTAACGGATCTCACGAAGGTTTGTTACGTTTTGTGTGATGAAGTTTCAAGTTGTGCGGAATCAGGTGGATGAAGTGACATAAGGGAGTAAGAAGAGCTAGATTGGGTGATTCCTCATGGCACTCAAGGTAAGTATTCAAGGATAAACAACAACTAAGCTTGGGGATGCCCGAGTGGGATCCCCTCTTTCGTTCTAACGCCATCTTATTTTACTTGAACTATATTTTTATTCCGTCACCTATCATGAGGTTTGCTTGGAGATGTCTGTATTATATGTCCTTTGCTTGTTTGCTTTTTATGTTTGCCACAAGTATCCTGCTGGACAAACTATTTGAGAGGGGCCCCAAAATTATGGCGTATTGTAGTTGTGTTTGTTTAATTCTCTATGTGCTTCACTTTAATTTTTTTTAGTCTATGTCATTCTTAGTGCTTCCACTTATAGGATCCGTTGAGCACGCGTGTGCTTTAATATTTGAGGGGGGGTTTTTGGTAAACACAAAGGGAAAACCCCTATAAAGGCAACAACTTATCTAACCGTTTTGAGTGCAGAGTCTGCAAAATTACAATAGATAGGATAATAAGCATTGTAGCATATGCGTTTGTAGAGTGTGCCTCCACAAACTCCAAGAAAGAGCCCAACGTACTAACCCAGCCTCTTGCCTAGCCCGGCCCAAGTTGGGTTTCACGATATAATCAGGTCACCTCAAAAAAATAAAAATCTAGTCATTACCTTTACCCAGCTCCCATATTCTCCTTCGATCCTATGAGGCTCCCACGCCGGCCGCCGCCCCTCGACCGACCTGCATGCCCTGAGCGCCTCCACCTCACCACTCCCTGCGATCCTCCGCCGAGAGGCAGGCCGCCCCTCACCACTCCTCATCGATACTCCATCCCAGTGCACCGTCCCCTAGTCAACGTCCCCTGCGTCCCTGCTTCCGCGCCCGCCCCTCGTCACCCCACCGCTCATCCCTGCGACCAACTACGTCTACTACCTCCGCACGAAGGGCCTGAGCTCGGGCAGAGTTACCGCTCGCAACCACCCTCCTCGATCGCGCTTCCATGGGATCCGACGCTCTTCTTCTCCTCACAATTTATTTTCCCCACCTCTGCTCGGCGTGACTAGTTATGTTGGGGATGCATGTTACGACTTGGCCAGTCCCTGATAATGACGGACAATTTGAATTATAGATGGTTTTGTGCGGAGGGAGATTCTAGCTAACCTTGTTGTGATCAATTGATGGCATTTGGCTTTAGACCCTGTCCAGCCCCATGGAAGTGAAATTTGAATTGTGCAATCATTGGTTGCTTGATTTGTGGTTGACGTGATTTTGTATATAAGGCCTGCTTGTGTTAGTCCCGTGGTTGATGATGACAATTCAAAGTTCCACTTTCTGCTAATGGGCACTTGCTATTTGTAGGCTGACATGCACTCCGTCGTTATGGGTCATATTTCTTGGTCGAGACTTCAGAGCAATAAAATAATTTCTCTACTCAAGTAATAATTACCTCCACTCGCGCAGAGAAATGCCCAATCGCACTACAACACTGAATATGTGTCGGCAATGGACCATGACCCCAAACTTTCCCACGTCTTTTTTGAGGCACAGTTCAGTAACTTTTTTAATTTCATTCACTTAAAAGACCATTTAGATCTCTATGCTCTACTGCTACTACAAACTGAGGAACAGCTTGACCTTAACGCAGCTGGTCGACTAGGCTGCCCCGACGATGTGGAGAAGGACAATCGGGCAGAGCATGGCAAAGGTGAAGTACTGTGTTGGATCTGAGGGCTTCTGATCCACAGTTCTCAGCGCATTATCAACCATCAAACTAGCTGGTGACATTAACTCAGCTGCATAAGGCTTTCGTCCCCCACCAGTTGGAGTTCAAGATCGAAAGGAAGGTAATCTGGTGATCCATCACTCGCTGCCTGTCACAAAACTCTCGAAAAATATTATTGAGTACATCTAACCAGTGAGCTATGCCTTGCCATTTAAAAAGATGTTTGTGAGCTTGAATGTCATATCAAGTTTTTTTATGTCAAGAAGATCTTGCGATTTTAATTATGATTTATGAACAGAAAATTGTTTACTGCGTAACCCCTACATACAGTAGAAGGGGAAAACAAATCTTAAAAACTACGCGAACAAGTAGTTACTTATTTAGTCAAGTGACATGTTAGATACAAATTCCACCCTATAACACCTATCCGACTTCTGATTTTTTAAAGCATAACTGACTAGATTTGTTGTTCCAGGAATACAAAAACATGGGTGTTTTCCATTTATTCACTGCTTTTGGAATTTGATTGAGTCCCCTTTTCTTCTATATAAAACATAACCTACATGGTTCTGTCTGATAGGTTTACCATTCTGAGACACTTCTTTTGTGGTTCGCGCTTCCTCTTTCATAACTATGCTTGCACTACTCCGTAGTGTCACTCCTTTATTCTCTTATGTCTTTTTTATTTACACAAGAACTCAACACCATGGGAAAGAGAAGTTAAATTTTAGCTATGGCCACTTTATTTAAAACTCTCCAGTTGTCTGATTCATCATGAGTGTCATGTACTGATGGGATGCAAAAAGAAAAGAAAATAATGTAAATTGTTTCACTATCACGTTTAATGGCACGGTTTATCTGTAGGTGTCCTTCAATTTGAGGCCATATATCAATATTATTTTTTGGTCATGGCCTTGCAACTTCCAATTTAAATATTCAACCGTTGCTCTATCTCGATTTGATTTGTAGTCTACAAACAAGACATCCTAACTATTTGTTCGAACTACTACAGTCTTGTTTTCTTTGCTGTGCCTTTGCTCCTTTTCTTAATAGTGTCACTGCCTTTGATTTATCTGCTCAATAGGTCCTAGTTAGAGTTTGAATCTGGAGATTATATACATCTATTTCTTAGGAGTTGGTGGTAAATGAACTAATGCTGATCCGCCCGGCGTTCCTCGCTGCATGCATGCAAAATCATTGGGTCGTACTGGGAGTACCTCATTTAGATGGTCTCTTGCTTCAAAGCGTTCTTTTTTGTCATAACGTTTTATTTGTACTAATTTGGTAAATTTTTTTGTTTTTTAATTTTAATTCATTTTTGCTTTGGCTAATATGTCCCAGGTATTGATATAGTAAATTTGTTAATTGATAATGGTCAAACACACTGCTCTCTATCTCCAGTAGTAGGTGCCTCAGATGTGTAAGCTTATCATAACCTAACTGCTACTCGAATAAAAATGTCTATCTTTGTGTTCTACACATTGAAGGTGATCATATGAAGTTTAATTATTTGAAGCGTTCATCACGCAAAACACTTTGGTGTTTGTAGTGACAAGGCTCATAATTTCATAGATGTTGCACATCATGATATAACATGTTAAGAGATGTATCATAACCCTAAAGTAGAGGAAAAGATGCAAACAGACATGTCTCGGCCTCTCAACATTTTTGGTATATCGTAGGCTTTATTAATTATTTTGCTGACATGATTACTGCCTATGGTAACTTTGTATTTTCTCGAACAGGCAGGAAAAAAAGTATTTAAAACGAGCCTAAAAAACCTAACAGAAACTCAGCTCTCTGTCTACAGTTGTGTAGTTGTGATCCTAATTGAACTTGATGTGCTGAAATTACTAATGAATTCTGGGTATGCAGTTGAGATGGCACTGTGAAAACTGAAGATTGGGTACAGAGTCGCAAAAACTGCACTCGTTGGTAGTGCAAAATTGGTTGGCATGTCACCCTTGTAAGTGACTAATATCTGCCTCTATCAGTATTTTTCTTGCCATTCCCAATTGGTCATGCTGTGTGTTAACAGTTCATTTTGTTTTTCTGTTTGTGATCAAAGATAAATGGACGATCCTAGGGTGTGTGTGTGGCAGTATACTACAATGATATGATGTTTCATGTTCATGATGATGAAAGGATGGGTTTCAGTTTTAGTATAGCTTGTTAGGGATATGTTCACTGTTGGATGATGTTTCGTCGATTGTGTTTTACATTAAGTTGTAGGGATGTGTATGGATGCTTCAGTTGAAGTCAAAGAAAACATTTAGATTGATCATCCATGTGGATGATTTTTTGTGTAAATCCCCTTTATAATCCACACATTTTTTAAATCATGATTTCCCTCACAGGAGTATATTCTCTTGTTTTCTTTACTGGAAATCAGAGTTACTCACCATTAGTGAAGCACTAATTTCAATTCCTGGGCAATATGTATAAAAAAAATATTATTCACATTATAAATGAACCAACACTTGAAGCGTTGCAGAATCCTCGTTGCGAAAGCCGTGGGATTGGTTCCCTAGACAATAATCACCAACGCGTTTTTTTGTTCCCTATACATAATCACTCAACGGCATAGAAAACGCATAGAAGTTGCACGAGTAGTTTTAGTGTTTGTATTCTTGCAACGGTCCCTTTTACCAACGATAATATAAGCGTTGCATTATGCGCTAGGAACACGAATAAGGCACGCATCCTAAACCGTTGGTAAAGACACTAACAACGGATATATGGACTTCTAGACACGAAAAAATGCGTTGCTATAGGGGGGTTCCTGTTGTAGTGAAATGCTCTCATGCTCACTGATTTATTTGAGAGTTAGTAATTTTAAAGAAATCCTCTCATGCTTCACTTATATTTTTTGAGAGATGAATTTTTTATGCTCATGTTCTTCACTTAATTTAATTTGAGCTATCAAAAGCACATATGAAACTAGTCCCAAAGGATAGATATCAAGAAAGGATATAATAAAATTTTATTGAAGATCATTGGACAAAATAAACTTGATTCTTTGTAATAGTTTTGCGATATGATGATAATGATATGTGAGTCATTTTGGTAAGTAATTAGCTTTAGTAAGAATATTGTGTTAAGGGTTTGTGATTCCCTATGCAAGCACAAAATTCAATAGTTATGCAATGAATTACATCCTACTTGGTGTGCATTATTCGATGTTAGTTATGCTTAATGCTCTCTTATGTGATTTTTCTTTTCTTGGTTTGGATGCTTCTCAACCTTTTTGCTAGCCTTCACTTGTACTAAGTAGGAATACTACTTGTGCATCCAAAATCCTTAAACCCAGTTTTGGCCACATGAGTCCACTATACCCTACCTTTGCGGTATTTCCATGCCGTTTATAGCAAATTTGTATGTGCCATCTCTAATTTTTCAAAATATTTTCCTTTTTGGGTTGCTCGTACCGCTCATGAAACGGTAGGGGGTGGCTGATATTTTTTTCCATCCTAGATGTGTTATTCTCAAGATGAGTGTTTATCACTTGTCATTGCCAACGGAGTACGGCAAATGTAATAGGGATGCCCATCCCGAAATGAAAAATGAATTTCTTTTATGTTGTCAAATAATAAATTCCTTGGAAAGTGTTGGTATGGACGGCACCCGTGGATACGACTAGCCATGGAATGTGAAGTATGGGTGGAAAAGGAATAATTTATTTTCTCTTTGGGGAACGCCTATGATATATCTAGCACCTCGAAAGTATTAGGAACTACTCGATCATTTTGTTGACAGGAAAGCAGTGCCACCCAAAATGTTTTATCTCTATTTTTTTTGCTTTGGAGCTCTGGCACCTCTATAAATCCGTACTTCCCTCTGCTAAGGCCTTTCTATTTACTTTTATGCAATTTTTATTTTTATTTGAGTCCCATCTCTCTTATAAAGCACCAACTAAGGAGCACTATGATCTAACTTGTGCATTGGATTTTAGCTAATATTCGAGTGTGTTTCATGAATGGATCAATGATTGAGCATGATGGGCTAGGGATAACTTTCTTTAGTGTTGAAATTTTGAAAGACATGGTTGCTTTTTGATATGCTTGAGTATTGAAGTCTTCATGTCAAATATAGACTATTGCTTTGAACCATTTAAAAGTCCAAATGTCCATGCTACAAAAGAAAAAGACATGTGATGAACATGTTTAGGCAGCATTTCCACATCAAAATTCTGTTTTTATCATTTACCTACTCGAGGACGAGTAGGAATTAAGCTTGGGGATGCTGGATACGTCTCCACGTATCTATATATTTTTTTTTGTTCCATGCTGTTATATTATCATCTTGATTTTTTACAATCATTTTATAGCAACTTTATATCATTTTTTTGGACTAACCTATTGACAATAGTGTTGCAGTGCCAGTTGCTATTTTTGCTTTTTTTTACTTCGCAGAAAGTTAATGCCAATTGAGTCCACAACGCAGTGAAACTTTTTGGAGATTTTTCCTGGACCAGAAGACGACTGTTGGGCCAAAAATGTACCAGAGGGGGGCTTCCGAGGGAGCACCCCCACCTGGGGTGTGTCTTGGGGTCCCAGGCGCGCCCTGGTGGGTTGTGCCACCTCGGCGCCTCCCGCACCACCTCTTTGCTCTATAAATAACGCCCAAAATCCAAAAACCCTAGGAGAGTCGATGAAACACACATTCCAGGCATCGCAAGTTCCATAACCCACCAGATCCAACCTAGAACACCATCACGGAGGGTTCATCATCTCATTGGTGCTCTCTCCGATGATGCGTGAGTAGTCATTGTAGACTACAGGTCCGTAGTTAGTAGCTAGATGGCTTCCTCTCGTCTCTTTTGATTTTCAATACAATGGTCTCTTGGAGATCTATTTGATGTAACTCTTTTTTTGCGGTGTGTTTGTTGGGATCCATGAACTTTGAGTTATGATCAGATCTATTTATCCATGAAAGTTTTTGAGTTTCTTCTTGATCTCTTATATGCATAATTACTTATAGCCCTCGTATTTCTTCTTCGAATCTCTGGTTTAGTTAGGCCGACTAGATCGATTTTTTCTTGCCATGGAAGAGTGCTTTGTGATGGGTTCGGGTCGTGCGTGTTCTTTTCCCATTGATAGAAGGGGCACAAGACCGTATTGATCGTTGCTATAAGGATAATAAGATGGGGTCTATTCATTCTGAATAGATCTTGTCTACATCATGTCATCGTTCTTATTGCATTACCCCCCGTTTTTCCCATGAACTTAATACACTAGATGCATGCTGGATAGCGGTCGATGTGTGGGTAATAGTAGTAGATGCAGGCAGGAGTCGGTCTACTAATCTTGGACGTGATGCCTATATAATGATCATTGCTTGGTATCGTCATAATTATTTGAAGTTCTATCAATTGCCATACAGTAATTTGTTTACCGCCGTATGCTATTTTTCTCGAGAGAATCCACTAGTGAAATCTACGCCCCCCCGGGTCTATTCTTTATCATATTTGCTTTGAGATCTATTTTTATTTTCTTTGTTTCAGATCTTTATTCTAAAACCCAAAATACCTTGCTGCACTTTTTCTTTATTTATTTTATTTTTTTCTATTGCGAGATCTATTTATACACAAATTATCACAACCAATTCTTCTTTACCCGATAGGGCATTGACAACCCCTCTACGTGTCGGGTTGCAAGTAATTGGTTCTTGTGTGCAGGTACCGTTTACATAGTGTTGCTTGGTTCTCCTACTGGTTCGATAACCTTGGTTTCTTAACTGAGGGAAATACCTACCGAAGCTGTACTGCATCATCCCTTCCTCTTCGGGGAAATACTGACGCGGATACGAGCCATCAATGTCCGCTTTAGTAGAATCCACCATTCGTTCACAGTAAAATCAATCAATCGTGCGTTGAAAATTTTAACAGCATCATGGATAGCGTGGCTGGCTTTCACTCACCTAGAATTTCTCTGGGGCAATTGTGGTATCCTCTGTTTGTATTTAGGCAACACTAATGCCGAGCCTTAAATGACCCGCATCAGTTCGGGCCAAGCTGTCCGGACCCATTCACTCATCCAACCGGTCCTGTATCGGTTTGCGGAGTGGTCCAATGTCTGTTTTCCTGCAAATTAGAACAAACTGGGGGGCTTTGCGGCTGTCCGAGCGCTGCCAAGTATGACTCTCACACCTTCGGCCCACTCAAATCCCTCTCCCGTCTCTATTCTCATTCACTCCACACCTGCTCCCCCTTGCTTTGCACCTGTGCCCTCCTCCTCCGCCATCGTCGTTGTCCTCTCCGACTCCACCTAGGCATTGTCAGACATACGAGCCACCACCAACATGGCCGCTCCACCTTGTAGTACAGACTTGTCCACCCCGGATCCATCTGTAGCCAGTACCCTCCGCACCCTATCGACGCGGTCCATGGCTGACAACATGCCCGACAGGTGTTCGACCAGAATGCCATTGAGCTTGTTTCGAACTTGAGTCATTTTTATAGTAAGAAGGATGGCAGGTACTCTACCATAGAGGTGAGTTGTTGTGGCGATGCGTGGTTGGCCATATCAGCTAACTTCATAGGCAGGAGCAGAAGGGGGGCCTTTAGACAGCGCGTGCATGTTCGTTTCATGTGTGAAACACATTGCGCCCTATGACATGCATGACATCCATGAACAGAATGCAAGTCACTAGCGTATTGATGGTGCACCATACAGAACGTCGTCACAAAGTTTTGTGGGGCGGTTGATCGCAGTGGAGGCAATGTGGCCATTGCCGCAACACAATCGGAGATCATAAGTTTTGCTTCTTTTGCTAATTTTTTTGATTGATTCATTCATTCACTAAATGTTTCTCTACAGGTTGTGTAGTCATGTACGTGTTGGCATGATGTAACCACAGTCAGAGGGCAGACCATTCACGCACATACATTTTTGGATGAAACTTAAGGGGCAGTATGTGTGGGACAACATGATCCATCACTGAAAAACTTGTTGAACATCTGGTTAATCTCGTTGAATTTGAATTATTGTTGTACTATACTTTTGGCATGCTATGTATATGGATGTTTTATGTATTTTCTATCCGAACTCATGTTGATTAAATTTTGTCTGATTAATTGAAACCCGCTTTGAAATGTATGCAAACATATGCGGCTAGTCTTTGGATTGTCGGCTCCCGCATCAGTGCCCGTGAACTACCCCCCCCCCCCCCGTCTATGGACGGATGTCGTGTCAGGTTTGAGGGTCAGTGTTGGAGATGCCCTTACACACACACCATTAGCTTTGACTTAAGTCCAACTTTGTAAAATTTCGACCAAGTTTACAAAATCTGTTACCCTCTATGAATTACATAAATATCACTGTATACTTCATGAAATATTTTCACATCATATATTATTTTTATAGTAATGGTCATATTGTTTTCTATAAACTGTTAAACTTTATAAAGTTGACTTAGAACAAACCCTATTTGTATAGTAAATAAATATGGGGGAAGTGCTATTTAGAGATCTCATGAGGTCTTGCATGAAACTTCGAAAAAGGCCATCCGGCTACTGGAAGGGTAATTCCTAAAATAACATGTACAGATTAATAAACTGCATAAGGTTATGACAACTTTTATTAAAATTTTGCAATATATATTCTCAAACTAAAACACCCAGGTCCACCATAGTACATATGCATACCATACTTATTGACTTCGTAACCCTCTGTAGTATATTTGTTTAAATTGCTGGAGCCAGGATAGCTTTATTGGCATTTGGTGTAACATGATTACTGTTCTTATCCACAATTTGGATATTTCTCATAAAAGCCTGCCTTTCCATAGCTTCGGAAGCAAAAAGACCACTACCCATCTGTGGAGAGTTTGTCGAGGCCGTCGCCCCTGAAACATATCCACCCCATAATCCATAATTACACTTGTCCTTCATGTAATTGAATAGTGAACTTGGCCAATATCCAATAGGTGTATTTTTCTCACCATAAGCCACCCACCAATTTTTAGTCTTTGGGTCCTAAAAATAAATCAAAGTTGCATGGTAAATAAGTATCCTTATCATTATCATTATATACAACATATACTCCTGGTTCGTTGTTCAAATATTTGTTATATCGAAGGTTCTTATGATTTTTTGCTTTGCCTAATGGTATTTCCACCGAAATGTTCACTTGGAGCAATGTTTTGTGGGTCATAAAGAAACATCAGAAACATTTTTTGTGTTTGATGGACAAAGGAAAAATATAAGAACAACACAAATGTTAACAGAGATACCTTAAAAATTAGAACATCAATCTCATAACTGGGGTCCATTGTAAATGGAAAGGGGATTATTCTTCCTCCGAGGCCAACTATTGGGCTAACTTGCACGAAAGCAGGACACTCATGATCAACGCATCCTTCTTTAGTAAGCCATCATACTGCATCAATGTATTCCAACGTCAGTAAAAATAACATCATTATGAAGTCTTTACAGTTCTAAAGATAACGTTGATCCAAAAGAAAGTTATGGTTTACCCAGTAAACATGAAACCTAGCAAGTTTTCACCACTGTAGCTTGGATATACCCAAGAACCAACACCTATATAATCTGCATTGGTTACTTTTAACGTCCCACCAATTTGTATACATGATGCACTAAGATCCTTACTTCCAATCTTCACCTTTGGCTCATAAACATTTATTCCGCTCGTGTTCCTATAGCTCATCATAATATTTGATTCCTGCGCCTAGAAACAATATTTTTGCATTTTTTCAATCAAAGTAGAAAGGTATTATAATTGTTAACATAGTACAAATAATATACTAGAATGTCACTTAATTTTTCCTACTAAGGGAATATATACAAAAAAATTGTACAAAATGTGGTTGGAACTTGGTAGAGCCAATAAATTTCAAATTTACTTCCACACTAGATCGACAATAATAAATTTCACTTTTACCCCCCCAGCATTGTTGTGCTTCAATGGCTTCAATAGGACGATATATTTTCATAATCTACCTAGCTAACTATACCATCCAAATATGTTTAAGATGATATTTACCTCTTGTTGTTCACCTTTGCCAATCACTTCTTCAATAGTATGTGTTTCCATGTGGTCTCCTCTACTGTTACGTAGTATTGGAATCGTTCCTGTAGGGCAGTCAATGATAGCAATTGTGCCTGTGGGATGGCATGCATCGACGATGGAGATTCCTTATGCACACTAAATGGGAGAAGAACTGGGTTCCATATATTAAGAAGCAAACTCAATCATCATATAATCAAATGCATTTTTCTAATTCCACTCAAATATATGCACAAAACTAATGAATATACATTTCATCATTTGAAAAATGTTGTTTGGTTTCGCTTCTGGTACAAATCTTGTCTAAAGATACCCCCAAAATAATTCATGATCATATGGTTTGAGCCGAATAAAAGTGCAACCATTACTGCATATGGCTGCTACCTACCTACCATTGATGTATTATAATAACACGCCCTTCATTGTGGATTCAACTTGAACATTGATATTTAGTTTAGCCACATAGGGTAACCACATCATCGTGATAAAATTGACCTGATTTTGTGATCTTTCAACAATGGGTGGTCAAAGGCGGGTTGTAGATTCACACCAACGCGTCATATACATCTCCTCCTTCAACCTATTTGCTTGCATCGTCTTCATAATAATCACAAAAATGAGGATATAATTATATACATAATAGAAGAATACATGCACATACCATAATATCTTGTTAACTTGACATTCATGAGGAACCTACAGGTAGTCCTCCCTCCTTTTATACATTTTTCCTTCGTTACCCTCCGATGGATAGAACAAAATATACCAAGAGAATGATCATTCTAATTGATAGCTTTTCTTTCATGGTGAAATCTAACATGGTTCGATTTATCACGTCATCCACCCATATTTATAAGATATGAGCATGTCACTGAATGGCTGGCATTCAATAAGGACAATAAATTGCACTGAGTGTGGAAGATTTCACACCTCAAAAATCATGGCTTAATTGTTTAAGATATGATAATGATATCATTCCTTCATTCTCGTTTATCATCGAATATTTCAGGTACTAATACGGAAAAAGAAATTTTAATTAGGTCAATTAATAGTTTTAACTAATGAACACGCATATCTTGCGAGCAGGGTAATCCCCGTATCGACCATTGAGTGCCTAATTAAGGTCTCCTAGGGGCGCAGGTAGTCACGATAGGTAGGTACTTGATGACCCATAAGTATAGGGGATTAATCATAGTCCTTTTAATAAGTAAGACTGCAAAATCCAATGAGGAGCAGAAGGAATTGATAGGCAATTTTCAACAAGGATTTCTCTATAAGTGCTGTCAGATAATTTTGATAGATAGTTTGATAGCAGGGTAATTGGTAACAGTAGCAAGTAATAAAAGCAGCAAGGTGGACCAATCCTTAATTATTCAAGGACAGGCCCGTGATACTTCTTATAGTTATTAAAACGCTCTTGAGGACAGACGGAATATCGTGAACTTACTTTCACCATGATTCATTGACTCAACGTTCATTACCTGATAGTGTTTGTGGGTGAAACCGAAGCTAAGGTACTATTCTTACTTGAACACTACGGACACCCTCCATGCAAGGCATCCGCAAATACAAGAGAAGTAATTAAGATAAAACTAACCATACTGTTAAACACGTGGATCCAAATCAGCCCCTTAATGGAACAATTCATAAACTGGGTTTTAGGTATCTGTCACTCCCGCAACCTATCATCTACAAACTAGTTTCCCCTAGGCCCCAAGATGGTGATGTGCCATTAGTCGTTCACATAACATCACTAGAGGAAGAACAACAGAACATCCATCAAAACATTAAATGTGATCAACTTCACATGATTACTAGTGATGAGACTCCTCCTATGTCCTGAAGAACAATATAACTAGTTACACTCATCATGGGATCATGATATGTTGGGTATAAATATGTGTTTAACAATATGAACATAACAATCTCCAACCAATTAACTAACTAGCATTAACTACAAGATGTAATCTAATCAACACTACTAGCACCCCCAGGTACCAATCCGACATGAACAAGGGTTTAGAGATGAGATGGACTGGTGAAGATGTTGATCCCCGTGATGATTGGAGTGTTGGTGATGATGAAGGCTTCGATTTGCCCCTCCCATAGGAAGTTTTCGCATAATCTCTCTGTCGAGAGCAAAAGTGCTCCGCCAAGTATTGCCTCGCAGACGACGACGAATTTCGCTATAATTTTTTGTGATTTTTTTCGAGGGCAACTAGGATCTTTTTGGCCACAGATGTCGGGAGGGGAGCCACCAGGGCCCCACATGGATACGTGGTGCAGCCTAGGAGGACCACGCCACCTGTCCATGTGGTTGGCTGGTAGACCCCCTCGGCACATTTTTGCTCCATAATTCTTCATATATTCCATAATAATTCGCAATCACGCTTCATTTCGAGCTCCGGAGAATTGCTATCTCTTATGTTGCTTTTTCATGTCAATTTCCAGTTTCGTAATCTCCCTCTTTTGTTCTATCTTGCATTTTGAGAGAGGAAGACATTATAATTGCATCATAATATGAAATATTACATCAATTTAGAGTAAAAGACAATAAGAAATAATGATGCAAAGTGAACGTGTGGTACTCAGAGGAAATAAGGATCCACGCCTAACCTCTGCGTGTGACATCTCACCTTAATGTAATGATAGATTACTCATATATACAAGATGTCCTTCTTTCCAGGAGCCCATCCGAAAGAACCTCAAAGTTAAGCATGCTTGGCTTGGCACAATTTGAGAATGGGTCACTGACTGGAACGTTGATCCTGAGTGCGCAGAGTGAGGAGAAAATGCCAGGAAAGACTAATGTTCGTTTTGCTTGCCCATCTAGATCCTAGGTCCTTAGCTATGTACAAAGGCCACGACCGATGGCGAACCATTGTTGGCCGGCATTACAACTTGGTATTAGCAGCAGGACAGTCTGTAGGATCCCTCTACTGTCCTAAGTCTAGAAAAACTATGTGGTGGTTGTAATTAGGTAGATATTAGATTAGAAATATTTTTATACCTTCCCCACCCACCCACCCCCCATCTAGCTACTCTTAACGACGAGACACCGAACCCTCCCATCTCTCTCTCTCTCCTCTCTCGTCTCTCTCCTCTCTCTCTCTCTCCTCTCTCATCCTCGCTCCCTCTCACTCCTCGCTCTCTCCCTCCCGCTCCCGGCCGCCTCTCAGATTCGTCCCCCCCTCCCTCTCCCCGTCTCTCCGTCGCCCCCCGATCTTCCTACGGGGTATGTTGGGCGGTCCCTCATACGCTGCCCGTGTCGGTCCTTCGGCAGAGAGGGGCGTTCGAATCGAACGCCACGTCGAGGATCGAGAGCAAATCTCCATGATTTGTCGCTGCTTCGGACTCCGGCATGCTCCGGAACGTTGCGCCTCTAGTCGTGCGGATTCGGGGCGTAGGTGTCTCAGGCCTCGGTCGGAATCCGTGCAAGCATTGGCGCATGTGGACCCCCCCACGCTTAGGCCATCTCACGACCGGGGCGGTCCCCTCATGTGGTTTGGTGGTTTGACGTCGTGTTGCTTTCCGGGTCGGACTACCTGGGGTGGGGATTGGATCCAACATACTAGATTGTAGGAGAACGGAGTACGGAGACGCTCTCGTCTGTCTGCCCGGTCGGACGGCTCGTCTACTCTCTCTCTCCAACACTCTCTCTCGCCCTATGCCGCCGCATGAACATCGGCCGTTCGCGACCATCAGCGGATACCTCCATACAACCAGCACCCCCTCAAGCTCCTCTCGGTCTGCTCTACCATCTCCCCCCACATGGATTCGCCTCTTTCTATCTCTACCACCAATTCGCAGTAAACACTAGCCATTGTGTTTCGGCCCCAATGTCGCCCCGGACCGCCAGCGCTCTCCGGCGCCTCCTAGTGCTCCTCTTGGCTACCTTGGCCTCCTCCTCCACACCTCGTGTCATGCCTCCACGAGAGGTGCTCTACCGTGAGGTGCGTCTCGCCTTGGGCCTTCGATCGCTCGAGCCTATCAGTAATATGGGAAGGGGGCTCCCCCTAGGCCTCCTACATAGGCGCGCTACTCGGGCAAGGTAGAACTGCGGGTAGGATCCACATCCCTGGTGGGGGTGTGGTGCCATGTTTTCCACCAATTGGAGGAAGGCCGCCCCAGTGGACGGGGACGCCGGGATGTCGTTTGCACATTGTGACACAAGTGGCCATTTATCATCCTTCACATAAATAAATCCAAAATATACTGAACTTTTGAAAACCAAAACCACTTGGCTCGGAGCCATGAATTGATTATGCTAACTCATTCAAAATATTGGGGGGCATTTCACGGATGTCAAAAATGACGTGCTCTCAAACACACCCTTTTGGCCTACTTGGACACCATCTTTTGGACAAGGTTTTTTTTGAACCTCTAAGGAATGACCCCAACTTTTGCCCACAAGGCGACATGGTGATTGTAGGCATCCATGCCTGATTTGGACGACTTTCGACACCGTTTGCACTTTGTGACACGTGTGACCATTTATCGGCTTTTTTTTCACTAAGATTATTCAAAAAACAAGATAAGCTTCTCGAAAACCAAAACCACTTGGCATGAAGCCAGAATTGGGCATGCTAGCTCATGAAAACAATTTGATGCCATTTCCGGATGTCGAAAAAAACAACGTGCTTACAAACTATTATTTAAAATTATTAACAAAAAAATAAAGTCAATATTGGAAAAATGAAAATTATATTAAAACTGTTACTTTAAGTTATTAAGAAAAATAAACATAAAACTTAAAAGCTAAATTTGATAGTTATGTTAGTTTAAACAAATTACAATTTTTTTAAACATGTTATTGACAATTATTAAAAAAGGTTTAAACCAATTCTTTAGAAAGTGGGCCCACAATATTTGTAATCAAGAATTAATGAGTAATTTAGTAATTTAATAAAAACAATAATAATTAAATAAAAGAAAAGAAGATCACCATTGTCATGCACACCACGTTGAAGCCTCGGGCGATTATTGAGCCGACCCAGCGCGCGTAGTCTCAACGCCAAAGCCGCATGCGGTTATTGAGTCGACCTAGCGTGCTCCGCTTCATCGTGGCACATAGCATTTGGGGGTTTAGTATCACCTCACCGTGGCAGTGGCACATCGATCTCTTAAATACCCGCAACGCCTCATATGGCCATCTCCTCTTAATATTACTATATGACTTGTTGCGTCAATTGGCGTAGAGACCAATTGCACCCTAGAATCTAAGCGAACTATTTGAAACGTCAAAGGAAGTTGTGTGAACTATTTCAAGGATGTTTCTTCCAATTGGCGTAGAGACTATGTGCATCTCGTTCGAAGGATTTTTTACTCAACTATTTGCAAATGATTATGTTCACATCGCGTTTCTATTTTTTTGCGAGAAATTTTTCGATCTATTCATCTTCAATCATGGCAATACAACGCATACCAGAAATAATAGAAATTACATCCAGATCTGTAGACCACCCAGCGACGACTACAAGCGCTGAAGCGAGGCGAAGGCGCGCCGCTGCCATCGCCCCTCCATCGCCGGAGTCAGGCACAATTTGTTGTGGTAGACAGTCGCCCTGCGCGTTTCTATTTGTCTTGACAATAATCATTACCCATAGCTTTCTTTGGCATTTTTGTTTTTATGACACACTTTATGAATATTCATTACTTCAATATTTACATTTCCCTGCCATAGCCAGGGGTCACTTCAAACAGGCAATAATTCCTATATCTGCCCTTTTACTGTTTCTCCTTCAAATATAGTCTTACTTAACAAAAAAAATCTCACAAATTTCTCGTACGTTTTCATTACTATAGGCAGCACATCTAACAAATTTTCGTTCTATAAATGATACCGAAGGCCTTATCATGAATAAGAATACATACGGAGGCGGAAACTAAAATATATACCAAAAAAGCCTTTGGAAAATGGCTCTGGGGGTTGGTTGCTCCATCGTGCTACTAGCCTACTACCACAGAGTTCCAAGTTGGGGTTGCCTGAGTCAGCCTGTCCTCTTGTGCGCATCACGGCATCGGACACTGTTCAATTTGCCGGGCATGAGCTCTTTCGAGCAGCGATCGCTCAATCACCCGTCCTAAGCGCCAGTTAGAAAGCTGGCCCTCGCGCGCATGCTATGGGCGACAGCCCAATATTGTGGGCTCGCCCACTCGCCGGCTTCGCCTCTAGCTTTGAAAAACTTCATGAATTCGAAAAAGTTAAGAAGTTTAAAATACAGTTCACTAATTTGAAAGTTTTCATGAGTTAAGTTTTAAAATTTTCATGAATTTGAAAGAAGTGCATAAGTTTGAAAAACGTTTGGAATTTGAAAATTGTTACGAGTTAAATTTTTTAAATGATCATGAATTTGTAATAATTTTGATGAATTTGAAAATTGTTCATGAGATAAATTTTAAAAGTTTCATGAATTTTTAAAAAGTTTACAAGTTTGGAAAATGTTCACAAATTTGGAAAAGTTGCGGATTCGAAAAAATGTTTCACAAATTTTTAAAAAGTTCACAAATTCAAAAGAAAGTGCGTGCAAAATAAAAATGAAAAATGGAAAACAAATATAGAACAAAAAGAAAAGAAAGAGAAAAAAACCGAGAGGAAATCGGCATGAAAAACCCAAAAGAAAAATCACATGGAAAAACCATGCACAACCTGAACCAAAAATCTAGCCAACAAGAAAAAAATGTGGAACTATGCACAACAGGTCATCTATCCGAGCTGGTGACTGTGGTAGGAAATAAACCTAGAGGTGTTGAGTTGGAATCTCAAGTGACGCAATATTTTTTATTAAGCTAAAAAAAGGATAAAAATGTAAACGGGCCGAGCCTAGGACAAAGCCTATAACCAGCGCCTAATAGGAGTTGACGTCATATATTACTATACGCGCGTATACATAGAAAAATGTGTACGATCTGTGAAAGGTCTATATTGCCCTTTATACGTTTAGTGACGGGGTGTACCGAATCAAAGACTCATTGATTGAACTAGCAGGCAGAGGCGCTGCGGCACGCTGCGCCCATGGTGAAGCTTGTGCGTGCATTTTCATTGTTTTCTATTTTAAAATGAGAGAAGGGGTGGCGGTAGGTTTGAGGGAAATCTGGTGCGTAGAAAATCCATTCTCACGATGCAAACAATATGGTTAATGCTCACAGCACGCTTGTGCAACATAAGGACTAACACGACCTACTTAGTTCAACGGGCATGGATGCATATCTGCATCTTGGTTCATATTTACAGAACAGAAGTGCATGGTATGAATATTGATAGAAGTATATTTAGAGGCGGTCTAATAATGTAAGGTGTTTTTTGATATTAATGTAGTGTCAGAAAACGTCTTACATAAATGGGACGGAGGGAGTATTTAGCTTGTCGTAAAATAAACAAAGGAATGAGAGAGAACGCATGGACTCGACTGGATGGGATTGTCCTGCTGATGGCATTTTCCTTGTAAAACAAGTGGACCCCTTGCGCCAAATAGCGCAGAGGCACGCTAAAGCTATATACGCGATGAAAGAATTTTCATGTTTTAGTTCCCTCTAATAGGAAACACGGTGGTATGTTGTGTATAGTGATCTGGATATTATTTTAATAGTATAGAGTCTAATCTAAAACAAAATACATGCCTTGGTATGAAAAATAAATAGAATTGTCTTTCAAAACCTGAGTGTTTTGAAAAGGTTGTCTTTCTCAGTAAAAATAGGCTTTAGCAACCACTTAGGCATATGCATGTATTATCTTTACTCATTTATTAATCAGCTAAAAATATTATGCATGTCTAACAATATGTACAAAGTATTTAAGGTTACTATCATGGCCCGCTCGGTGTCCGCCCATGAAGGGTTTTACTGGGCTGGCCCGCTCGCTGTAGAATATGAAGTAGCGGGGTATGTATCGATCTGTTAATCCCCTCCTCTTCCTCGGTAGCTCCGTTCAGTGAGAGAAACCCTTCGGTCAGAGAAGAATCCCTAGTTTTCGTGTTGCTCTAAACTAGTGAGATTTCTCCGCCCTTTCTTATTGCCTCGAATTGCTTTGATGCATGGATCTGGCTTATATTCGTTTGGATTTGACATCTCCCCCTCGTTTTCAGGCGATTTGTACTCCATTGTGTCTTCTTTTAGGCATGATATGTTATTTTGACTCTTTTCACATAGGGATTTTACCTATGAAACAAATCCATGCGATCATGGCAATAGTTTTGTTGGCTCGGTCGATTATGCCTGCAATTGGGTCTCGGTCTTTTTTACCGCAACGAAAATCCATATATTAGTAATTTCATAGATTACATTAGAGAAATTGTTCAGCAAACAATACATTTAGATATACAAGCAGCTATGTATACAACAGATAACACTACAAAAAAAAGGCAAATGCATTTTTCTAAATGTGCGAACCCTTTGTAAAACTATACTGGCCATTCTTATAATATGTAACGCTGTTTTATGACATTTTTCAAAATTCGTAAAATCTTTTATATTGCATGAACTTTTTCATGAATATGCATGAACAATTTTTATAATCATATACTGTTCAAAAAAATTATAATCATATACGATTTTTTTCAAATACACCATAAGTAACAATAAATATTTTCTATTATGCGATGAACGTTTGTCCTAGAAGATGTGTTTTTTTTTAAATACATGATGATCATTTTTGAAAACATGGTGATCATATTTTAAATAACCAATAATGTTTTGTATCACATGAAGAATTGTTTTTGGAAATACAGATGAACACTTTTTTATTTACGGTGAACATTTTCAAAACATGATGAACATTTTTTTAACACACCATATACATTTTTTCAAAAACACGATGAAAAATTATTTTTACATAATAAAATATGTTCATGATAGTAAAAAATGTGTTCATGTAAATTTCAAAAAATGTCCTTACCATTCATAAAATTATTCATTGCATCGAAAAAATGCTCGAATGTTTATACATATGCGCATGAGGTTTTGAAAAAAAAAATCAATGTGTGTTTAAAAAATGTTCACAATATATTTAAAAAAATTTCATTGTGCACAAATGTTAAACATGTGTTCGGAAAAATATTCAATGTGTACTTGAGAATTGTTCAACGTGTATTCAATTCGAAAAAAGGTGAACATGTATTTTTAACAATGCCAATATGTTTTTAAAATGAAAAATTGAAATAGAAAAGTGAACTGGAAAATGCCAAACAAAAATATAAAACAAAAAGAAATATGATCAAAAACTCACACAAAAAACAGACGTAACCTTCTCAAAGCCCGACGAAAGCCCTGAGATGGTCCATAGAAGGTTACAAAACCGTTGGAAACAACTTGTTGAGCCGGCCCAGTTCAGACGAGTTGTCTAGGCGAGAGCTCCTTTGGTCTTGTAGTAAGCGAAATATAGAGGCAACGACCTATGTGGCGCTTGGTATCGCCATGCTACCAAAGCCCAGGTGGGAGGTGCTGTGATCCTATATCCGTGTGGCGATGACAGGACCGAGGAGGCAGTGCTCATGCAAATTGCGAGGTTGGCATGTATTCTTTTTACGAAATTGATAGAAATTTATTCGCTTCTCCCAAAACATAGAGTTTGGCCAGAACAAAATAGCTAGATGCCTCCGTAATAACAAGTACATCAAATGAAAAAGAGCAGATCACATTTGTTTAAGGACTGAGACTTTCCCTATGGCGAGTGGCCCATGTGTTCCTCCCATCCCATCCCCCACCTTCCATGAGCACCCCAGCCTTCTCCCTTCCCGCTCCCCTCTCCTTTCCCTCCCTTGTCATTGGCAACCAGCAGGAGGGGGCCTGGATCTTGGGTAATCTATGTAATAGGGTCTCTTTCCACCCAAATAAACCCGATATGGATCTTCCTTTTCTGCTTCTTCTGCCCTCTTTTGTGGCCATGTCGGCCGAAGAAGGAGTGGCCAGAGCTCGTGAGATGCGTAGATCGCAGGCCCTTGTCCAACCCCTCCCCCATGTGTGGTGATGGGGGTTGTGGAGGATCCCCTACTCTTGGTCCTCTTCCTTGCATAGCCGTCGTGGAGACGGTGATGAAGATGGGGCGAGATAGAAAGCTGGATATCGCCATTAGGTTTGAGCTCATCCTCACTGGAGTTTGAAGCGGAGCTACGCCACCCCTTGAAGACACGTCTCAACGATCGATGGGCGATCTTTGCCACTGCAACGACTTCTCTGGCCGAATGGCGGGCACCCCTTGTCCTCCCAGCCCAAATGCCTATAGAGAGGTGATGTCTACTACGCAACCTTCTTCTTATAGACTCGTGTTGGGCCTCCAAGCGTAGAGTTTTGTAGGACAGTAGCAAATTTCCCTCAAGTGGATGGCCAAAGGTTTATCGATCCGTGGGAGGCGTAGGATGAAGATGGTCTCTCTCAAACAACCCTGCAACCAAATAACGAAGAGTCTCTTGTGTCCCCAACACACCCAATACAATGGTAAATTGTATAGGTGCACTAGTTCGGCGAAGAGATGGTGATACAAGTGTAATATGGATGGTAGATATAGGTTTTTGTAATCTGAAAATATAATAACAGCAAGGTAACTAGTAACAAAAGTGAGCAAAAACGGTATTGCAATGCTTCGAAACAAGGCCTAGGGTTCATACTTTCACTAGTGCAAGTTCTCTCAACAATGATAACATAATTGGACCACATAAAAATCCCTCAATGTGCAGCAAAGAATCACTCCAAAGTTTCTATCGAAGAACGTAGGACGAAAACGTGCATCAACCCCTATGCATAGATTACACCAATGTCACCCCGGGAATCCGCGAGTTGAGTGCCAAAACATACATCAAGTGAATCAATAGAACATCCCATTGTCACCACAGATATCCCATCGCAAGACATACATCAAGTGTTCTCAAATTCAATACTCGATCCAACATATCGAAACCTCAAAGAGCAAGACTCAATTCATCAAACAAGAGATAGAGAGGGAAGAAACACCATATGATCCAACTATAATAACAAAGCTCGCGGTACATAAAGATCGTGCCAAATCAAGAACACGAGACAGAGAGATCAAACACATAGCTACTGGTACATACCCTCAGCTCCGAGGGTGAACTACTCCCTCCTCGTCATGGAGACCGCCGAGATGATGAAGATGGCCACCGATGATGGTTTCTCCCTCCGGCAGAGTGCCGGAACGGGCTCCCGATTGGTTTTTCGTGGCTACAGAGGCTTGCGGCGGCAGAACTTCCGATCTAGATTTATTTCTGGAGGTTTTGGTATTTATAGGAGGTGTTGACGTCGGGGACAAGTCAAGGGGGCCCACGTGGCGACGACAAGGCAGGGGGGCGCGCCCTAGGGGGGCGCCTTCCACCCTAGTGGTTGCCTCGAGACTCCTCTCCGATATCTTTTCGTTCCAGTATTTTTTATATTTTCCAAAAATATTCTCCGTAAATTTTCAGCTCATTCCGAGAACTTTTATTTCTGCACAAAAAACGACACCACGGTAGTTCTGCTGAAAACAGCGTCAGTCCGGGTTAGTTCTAATAAAATCATACCAAAACCATATAAAATTGTTGTAAACATGGCATGAATACTTCATAAATTATAGATACATTGGAGACGTATCAGCATCCCCAAGCTTAATTCCTGCTCGTCCTCGAGTAGGTAAATGATAAAAGAAATAATTTATGAAGTGTGAATGCTAGCAAGTGCACAAGTTTGATCAATGATAATTTCAATCACCTTTTCTAGCATAATTATATATCATAAACAGTAGCTCATCTCATAAAACTTCTCATGATCAAGTAACAAGCTATTCACCTGTTATAGCATAGACCATAAACTTTCTTGAAAACTAACAAACTATGTTCTCAGTCATCAACCAATTGCAATTCATCTTATTTTCAGGAAGGGTCCATGTAAGAGCTTTGATTTAGCAAATTCCACATACTCAACTATCATATAGTCTTCCATGATTGCTACCATTCAAAGCATATTTTAGAACAAATAGCATTCATCGAACACAGAGAAAGCTAGGGGCTTAGTGTTTCGCCTCCCAACTTATTTATCATATAGATAATTGTCAACAATAATAATTCATGATCAAATATATTTGAATGGCCATATATGCTTAGATCTTTCCCCATCACATGATGCTTGCCAACTAAAGAATAGGTTAGAATAAGAAATTGACTCAACAAAAATAAAAGTAAAAGATAGGCCCTTCGCAGAGGGAAGCAGAGATTTGCATAGGTGCCAGAGCTCGAAGCTTTTAAAACAGAGATGAACATAACTTTGAGAGGTATGCTTTCATTGTCAACATAACAACCAAGAGTTCTCACTATCTTCCATGCTAGACACATTATAGGCGGTTCCCAAACAGAATGGTAAAGTCTTTACTCCCCCTCCACCAACAATCACACTCCACGGCTAGCCGAATTCACGGGTGCCGTTCATACCAACAACTTTCCTGGGGGAGATTTGTTTAATTATTTGAAATTTTGTTTTTGATCTTTTGATCATAGGACTAGGCATCCCAATTACCAGCCACTCTCTCGTGAATGACAAGTGAATAAACACTCATCGTGAGAATACCCCACCTAGCATGGAAGATACTGACAGCCCCTAGCTGCTACATGAGCGATTCGGACATACAAACAGATTATTATTTGAAGGTTTAGAGTTTGGCACATGCAAATTTACTTGGAATGGCAGGTAAATACCGCATATAGGTAGATATGGTGGACACTTATGGAAGAAACTTGGTTCAAGGATTTTGGATGCACAAGCAGTATTCCCGCTTAGTACAGAAATTTTGGCTAGCAAAAGATTCTAAATAGCAAGCACCACATGTTGGAGGATCCATAACAATATAACTTCTATACAAATATACCCAAGCATAACTCATTATGTTGTCTTCCTTGTTCAACTTCAACTAATATGGTCAAGTTTGAAAATAATTAATGGGGCTCACAATCATAGAAGATGTCCAAGATAGTATATTTATATGTGAAATCTCTCTTCCTTCAATATTCTTTCATGAATTGTTCAAGTGACCAATACTATGTTTGCTAACTTTCAATAGATTTACCACCTCCACTTCTTATATGTGAAGTCATTACTCCCCGTGGGATAAGCATATGAAACATATATAATTTCAGATTTATGATATTCAATTCATTCAACCATTTACTCATAGGATATAAGTGAAGCACATGAGTAAATGACAAACTACTCCAAAAAGATATAAGTGAAGATCAATGAGTAGTTGAATAATTATGTAGCTATGTGAAGACTCTCTCTCATTTTTTTTTTCAGATCTAATGTATTTTATTCAAATAGCAAGCAAAACAAAATAAAATGACATTGCAAGGATAGCACATATCATGTGAAGAAGCAAAAACTTAGGCTCAACCAAAACTGACCGATAGTTGTTGAAGAAGAATGGTAGGATGCCAACCGGGGCATTCCCAAGCTTAGATGCTTGAGACTTCTTGAAATATTAACTAGGGATGCCTTGGGCATCCCCAAGCTTGATATTTTGTGTCTCCTTAATTCCTTTTATATCACGGTTTCCCTAAATCTTAAAAACTTCATCCACACAAAACTCAACAAGAACTCGTGAGAAAAGTTAGTATAAATTAAATGCAAAACCTTATCATTTTCTACTGTAGAAAAACACTAAAATATAATTTGATATTGCATACTAAATGCCTCTGCATATTTAATACTCCTATCCTCAAATAGAATCATTAAACAAGCAAACATGTGCAAACAATGCAAACATAAGAGCAATCTGTCTAAACAGGACAGTCTGTAAAGAGTGCAGTTATACTCATACTTCCCTAACTCCAAAATTTCTAAAACATGACCACACAGTATAAAATTTGTTGTTACTCGTTGTGTAAAAATTTCAAGATTTTATCATGTTCTGACTTTCCAGAAGAATTCAGACAATGATAGAAAACTTTCTGTTTTCAAAACAGTAACATATAGACTTGCAAAATAGGCATGGTAAAGGCTATACTTGACACTTTTATTGAAATAAAAGATGAAAAACGTTAATCTAAATAACAGCAAGCAAATACTAATAAAATAAAATGACGCTCCAAGCAAAACACATATCATGTGACGAATAAAAATATAGCTCCAAGTGAGGTTACCGATAATGTTGAAGACGAAAGAGGGGATGCCTTCCGGGGCATCCCCAAGCTTAGTTGCTTGGATATTCCTTGAATATTACCTTGGGGTGCCTTGGGAATCCCAAGCTTAGTTTCTTGCCACTCCTTGTTCTCCTCATATCGATATCTCACCCAAAACTTGAAAACTTCAATCACACAAAACTTAATGGAACTTCGTGAGATGGGTTAGTATGATAAAACAAATCATTCACTTTAAATTACTGTCAAGACAAGATTCAAATTTTTTATCACATGATGCCTACTGTACCATATCATTTCTACAACTTATATTGAGCAATATAAGCCATAGAAACTAGAAAAGAAGCAAACTATGCATCGAAAACAGAATCTGTCAAAAACAGAACAGTACTTAAAGATCTGAATTAAGGTCATACTTATGTAACTCCTAAAATTCTAAAAAATTAGGATAACGTAGAAAATTTGCATACCAATAAACTGTAATAAATTCAGAATTTTTTCACCTTCCAGTAAAATATAGGAATATCTGCACTGGACCAAAAAGTTTCTGTTTTTGCACAGAATCAAGTCAACTATCATCCACACTATCCCAAAGGCTTTACTTGGCACTTTATTGAAACAAAAGCTATAAAACATGATTAATACAGTAGCTTAATCATGTGAACACACAAAAACAGTAGGTATAAATATTGGGTTGTCTCCCCACAAGCGCTTTTCTTTAATGCCTTTTTAGATAGGCATGATGATTTCAATGATGCTCGCATAAAAGATAGGAATTGAAACATAATGGAAGCAGCATGAAGAATATGACTAGCACATTTAAGTCTAACCCACTTCCTATGCATAGGGATTTTGTGAGCAAACAATTTGTGGGAACAAGAATCAACTAGCATAGGAAGGCAAAACAAGCATAACTTCAAGATTTTCAACACATAGAGAGGAAACTTGATATTATTGAGATATGTAAAAGCATGTGTTCCTCTCTCATAATAATTTTCAGTAGCATCATGAATGAATTCAACAGTATAACTATCACATAAAGCATTCTTTTCATGATTCATAAGCATAGAAATTTTACTGCTCTCCACATAAGCAAATTTATTCTCATGAATAGTAGTGGGAGCAAACTCAACAAAATAACTATCATGTGAGGCATAATCCAATTGAAAATTAAAATCAAGATGACAAGTTTCATGGTTACCATTATTCTTTATAGCATACATGTTATCACAATAATCATCATAGATAGCAACTTTGTTTTCATAATCAATTGGAACCTCTTCCAAAATAGTGGATTCATCACTAAATAAAGTCATGACCTCTCCAAGTCCACTTTTATCATTATTGTGAAAAGATTCAACACCCTCCAAAATAGTGGGATCAATACTACCTAGAGTTGACACTCTTCCAAATCCACTTTCATCAATATAATCATCATAAATAGGAGGCATGTTATCATCAGAATAAATTTGCTCGTCAAAACTTGGGGGACTAAAAATATCATCTTCATCAAATATAGCATCCCCAAGCTTATGGCTTTGCATATCATTAGCATCATGGATATCCAAAGAATTCATACTAACAAAATTGCAATCATGCTCATCATTCAAAGATTTTATGCCAAACATTTTATTGCATTCTTCTTCTAACACTCTGGCACAATTTTTCGATCCATCATTTTCAAGAAAGACATTATAGAGATGAATAATATGAGGCAACCTCAATTCCATTTTTTTGTAGTTTTCTTTTATAGACTAAACTAGTGATAAAACAAGAAACTAAAAGATTCGATTGCAAGATCTAAAGATATACCTTTAAGCACTCACCTCCCCGGCAATGGCGCCAGAAAAGAGCTTGATGTCTACTATGCAACCTTCTTGTTGTAGACTCGTGTTGGGCCTCCAAGCGCAGAGTTTTGTAGGACAGTAGCAAATTTCCCTCAAGTGGATGACCTAAGGTTTATCAATCCGTGGGAGGCGTAGGATGAAGATGGTCTCTCTCAAACAACCCTGCAACCAAATAACGAAGAGTCTCTTGTGTCCCCAACACACCCAATACAATGGTAAATTGTATAGGTGCACTAGTTCGGCGAAGAGATGGTGATGCAAGTGTAATATGGATGGTAGATATAGGTTTTTGTAATCTGAAAATATAAAAACAGCAAGGTAACTAGTAACAAAAGTGAGCAAAAACGGTATTGCAATGCTTCGAAACAAGGCCTAGGGTTCATACTTTCACTAGTGCAAGTTCTCTCAACAATGATAACATAATTGGATCACATAACAATCCCTCAACGTGCAACGAAGAATCACTCCAAAGTTTCTATCGGAGAACGTAGGACGAAAACATGCATCAACCCCTATGCATAGATTACCCCAATGTCATCCTGGGAATCCGCGAGTTGAGTGCCAAAACATACATCAAGTGAATCAATAGAACATCCCATTGTCACCACAGATATCCCATCGCAAGACATACATCAAGTGTTCTCAAATTCAATACTCAATCCAACATATCGAAAACTCAAAGAGCAAAACTCAATTCATCACAACAAGAGATAGAGAGGGAAGAAACACCATATGATCCAACTATAATAACAAAGCTCGCGGTACATCAAGATCGTGCCAAATCAAGAACACGAGACAGAGAGATCAAACACATAGCTACTGGTACATACCCTCAGCCCCGAGGGTGAACTACTCCCTCCGCGTCATGGAGACCGCCGAGATGATGAAGATGGCCACCGGTGATGGTTTCCCCCCTCCGGCAGAGTGCCGAAACGGGCTCCCGATTTGTTTTTCATAGCTACAGAGGCTTGCGGCGGCGGAACTTCCGATCTAGGTTTATTTCTGGAGGTTTTGGTATTTATAGGAGGTGTTGGCGTCGGGGATAAGTCAAGGGGGCCCACGAGGCGACGACAAGGCAGGGGGCATGCCCTAGTGGGGGCGCCCTCCACCCTTGTGGTTGCCTCGGGACTCCTCTCTGATATCTTTTCGTTCCAGTATTTTTTATATTTTCCAAAAATATTCTCCATAAATTTTCAGCTTATTCCGAGAACTTTTATTTCTGCACAAAAAACGACACCACGGTAGTTCTGCTGAAAACAGCGTCAGTCCGGGTTAGTTATAATAAAATCATACCAAAACCATATAAAATTGTTGTAAACATGGCAAGAATACTTCATAATTTATAGATACGTTGGAGACGTATCAAGAGGCAGTGTGTCATCTTGTCGGAGGCTACATCTTATTTCTATATTAGACTCTCCATGCTAAGTGGCCCTGTCCCTGACAACGGGGAGGTGGGGTCTGATAGGAGCATGTGGACCTGATCACGTTTTAATATCTCTATTCAGGGTTCTTCCTACAAATTTCAGGGACTTATTTTTATTTCTTTGTATTTCTAGTTTGTCCGGTTGTAAGTAATGTAATCTTTTCTAGTATATATAGTTTCGGGATTCCTTTCCCTGTTGAAACAAATTACATCAACTGAAAGAACTATTACAAGGCACACAACCTTTAAAAACTCAAGCTTACATTACCAGACGCACAATCACAAAGAAGAAATATCACAGTCAAACTTCAGTCTTGTGTTTCCACTTAAGCGTTGCATCACCCTCCAATCATGAGAAAAATGGGAGCCCAACCTAGCTTTCGATGGAAGAACTTATTGGCCATTAAGGGCATCTCCAACGCCGACCCTCAAACCGCCTGCATCCATCCAGACTCAGCTGTCCGGACCACGAAAGCCATTCAAGGCGGCCCTATATCTATCCACGACACGATTCAGACCATAATTTTCCCACAAACCGGAACCAACACATTGGGGGGGGGGGGGGGGGGGTTGCGGGAGTCTGGACACGAGAAACGTCGCTCTCTCACCCCCTAACCCACCCAAAAGGAAGCCGGAGCCCGAACTTTTGTAGCAATCCACACTGTTTTCACGCCAAAATCCCCCACAATCTTCTTCCATCCCCCACCGCTCTCCACCCAATTCCCTCTCTTTTCTCCCTGTTGGAAATGTGCCCTAGATGCAATAATAAATTGGTTATTATCATATTTCCTTGTTCATGATAAAGGTTTATTATTCATGCTAGAATTGTATTGATCGGAAACTTAAATACATGTGTGAATACATAGACAAATGCTATGTCCCTAGTGAGCCTCTACTAGACTAGCTCGTTGATCAAAGATGGTTAAGGTTTCCTAACCATAGACATGAGTTGTCATTTGATAGAGGGATCACATCATTAGGAGAATGATGTGATGGACAAGACCCAACCGTAAGCTTAGCATTCGATCGTATCACTTGAGTTTATTGCTATAGCTTTCTTCATGTCAAGTATCTATTCCTAAGACCATGAGATCATGCAACTCCCGGATACCGGAAGAATACCTTGTGTGCTATCAAACGTCACTTCGTAACTGGGTGATCATAAAGATGCTCTACAGGTCTCTAAAGGTGTCTGTTGGGTTGGCATGGACCGAGACTGGGATTTGTCACTCCGTGTGATGGAGAGATATCTCTGGGCCCTCTCGGTAATACAACACCGTAAAGAGCTTGCAAGCAATGTAGCTAATGAGTTAGCCACGAAATCTTGTATTATGGAATGAGTAAAGAGACTTGTTGGTAACGAGATTGAACTAGGTATGGAGATACCGACGATCGAATCTCGGGCAAGTAACATATCGCCGAACAAAGGGAATTGCATACCGGATTAACCGAATCCTTGACATCGTGGTTCAACCGATAAAAGATCTTCATGGAATATCTAGGAACCAATATGGGCATCCAGGTTCCGCTATTGGTTATTAACCGGAGAGGTGTCTCGGTCATGTCTACATGATTCTCGAACCCGTAGGGTCCGCACGCACTACAAGAAATATGTCAACTTGCGACCATCACTATTGTTCGCTGAATGGTCGTTGTTTTTTATTTGTGACCTTTTTATGACCAAAAACAATTGGTCAAAAGCTGGCCATCTTTAATGAAAATTAACGACCTTCTCTGTGATAAGGTCGTTGAAGGCAACGATCAAAACAAAAGGTCGTTGAACCAACGACCTTTTGTTTTGGTTGCTGGTTGTCTGCCCAGGCCACGTCGGATCCAACGTGGCAAGCTGACGTGGCATAATTGCGACCAAATGAAAATGTCATTGATTAGAATCAGCCCGGTCCAATTCGGTGTCTATATGGGCCAAGCCCATTAATTGAGCCTTTTATTTTATTTTAGTTGCTTAAATTCTAGTTGGCTACATGGGCCAACCCAACAATTCAGCCTTTTATTTTATAGGCCTTTGGCCTTTTTGCTGTCCATTTCTTGTTTGGGCCTCAGCCTTTTTACAGTCCATTTTAGAGCAAGTCCCACTAGTCAGGTCATCCAGTTAGGTCCCACTTGTCAGTTTTCTTTTGTTTCTTTCCCATTTTAAAGGGCCCACTAGTGAAATGGGACCCATGTGTGCTGTTTAGGTCCCAAGTTTTGTATTTGTGCAATAACCAATAACTTGATTCAAACAAAGCCAATAACACATAATATTTCATACGACAGCCAAACAAAGTATATTACAATCATGGCAGTACACAGCTAAATATTAACATGACCAGCCAATAACTTGATTCAAACAGAGCCAAATAAGGTATTCAGCTACAAAACACATCTAAATATTAACATGACTAGCTCCAGTGAGCTAAAACAGATTGCTGGATTCTTCTCGTGGAGCCCTTGTACACCAAGGTTTAACGAATGAAGGCCAACATCTGCAGGTTATAAATCAGAAAAGTTAGGAAAATCAAGTGAATCCGTGCATATAACATTCTCCTAACAATGAAAAATAGCTGCAGAATTTGAGATCTAATAAGAAACCGTGCATATAACATTCTCATAATAGCAAAACTAAGATATATTTGTAGAAAGGCAAATGATAAGTACCAACCCAATGCATTTGGTGAGAATATAGCAACAAATTAAGAGCATATTGTTCAGCATAAATGCAACAACAATAAAAGGAACTGGTATCAAGCAGAGCACAAATTGAGAGAAAGTTACGGTCCAGGAGCCGACCTTCCAAGGGAGCAGCATGGTGCATTATTGTACATACGAAAAGGAAATCATGCAGAAATGACATATACAACTAAAAAAATTAGGATATCACATATTATTAGAATTGCATATTAGATGGCTGCAAGATAAGTGTTGCTTCATATAAAGTAACTAGAATTAGCACCCAACAACTAGATAGTATACGGTGTAGAAACTAGTTTCAACTAAATGGGTTGTCCAAATTGGAGGGTAATCCAAGACCAAGATACTTGGAGCGAGCAACTGATGTAGTAACAAGCTTTGATCAAACAGCAGTAGGTACTTAGACCATTTACCATACACAAGCAACACTTACACAATAGCATGTGCATATATAACTTGTGTCACATTGGGGGGTTCAGAATGTACTCAACGTATTCTAATAAGACAGAAATGCACACACATGGATTCGCAATTAGACTATGCCCCTCTCTCTCTCACTCATTTGCAAGAAATGTTCTCTCCCTATCTCTACTGATGATCATCAACACAATTCTATAGAGTTGTAAACTGATTTTCGAGAGAATAGACAGTCAATTTGCGTGCTGATTGGACCTAGTTTAAAGAAACAAAAAGGATTGGCAGCATAGGGAGAGGGAGATGGAGATGGACATGCTACCTGCTGCTGTGGTGGTGCGTCGTGGTGGCCTGCTTGAGCTCCTCCTCCTGATGCTGCTCACTAACCTGCAGGACAAACAAGAGGGAACAAATATATTACCAATAGTATTCAAATGTTTTTACAAATTACAAGGCAGTGATGAGAGAATGGGATTTCTTGGTTACAGTAGTACAAGAAACATCACCTTAATTTCCCCCCAAAAGTAGACCTTAACTGGCATTTAAGACTGCCCAAGTAGAACACCAACATATGGTACAAATAGAAGGAATAGCAGATTTTACATCAAATAAAAGGAATAACAGATTTTACATTGATAATACACCAAGCTTATGCCAGTACAAGTACAGAAACAGAACTTGATGTCATTTTATAGATAGTTGTTTTAGTCTGTCGACTGGCTAGTTAGATACCCTTGGCTTTCATCACACTATAAACCTCTACAGGTCCAACAGTTAGTAGATAAACCTCTATAGATGGATACCTTTGGCTGTCATTTAATACACTGAGGACCAGATAGATAAACCAACTAAATTCAGAAACAAATGTGAGTTATCGACCCTTCAGACTAGCGTACTTATGTCAGTTTATCCTTACGTAGCATAATGTAAATACAGGAATTAGTACACAACATAATTATCCTTATGTTAGTTTATCCTCGTGTATCCTTATGTTAGTTTATATTGCATACAGAGCAAGCCATTAACTTTACCAAGATCGGCTATACTTGAATACTAATCTTAGAAAATAGATCATACACTCAACTCGTTATGCAAAAAAGCACCTAAGAAACAGCATGCAGGTTATCAGATTAACAAGTCTCCCTACCTGTCCAGCACACAATAGAAACAACTAGTGGTGCAGCAACTCCTCCAAGAAGACGCGCGTTGTTGTTGTAGTTGTTGCAGTTGTCGTACTTGAGGTAGTCGATGCCCTGAGACCGGCATGCAGATCCCATGGATGGAGTGAATAAAACACATCAGATGTATGCACAAATGTGATACATCATTCTTGGAATGGATCGATCGCTTACCCAGGAAGCAAAGGTTTTGGTGTCCTGCTCCTCGTAGCTGAGGGACCCCGGCTGAGCCTTGGCGCATGTTTTGGATCTTCACACAAAAACACGATCACAGAAGGGTGAAATACTGTCACAGCTTCCAACGACAGTCACGGTAAATTACCCAGCATCGGAGTAGATGCCGAGCTTGAGCCCCTTGCTGTGGACGTAGTCTGCGAGTGCCTTTATCCCGTGGGGGAACGACTTCTTGTTCGCTGCAAGATTGCTCTGCAGCAGCATAAACAAGTGCAACAAATGATCGATCATCCTCCTAAGAAAAATTCTGTAGTAGAACGACTCAATTAGTAATCCCAGGCACGAAATTAAACAAAGAGTTGCAGCTGAAGCGAATATAGATGGGTTCAATGATAGGTAAGGTGCTTCCCTATCCTTCACAAGCTTATCTAAAGAACAATTCTGCAAATGACCCGACACTTAAGAAACAGCAAGAAGGGCAAGGTAATTGGCTCCTTCAGAGGCCTATCTAACGAACAATTCTGCAAGTGACCCGACTCTTAAGAAACAACAAGAAGGGCAAGGTAATTGGCTCCTTCACAAGCCTATCTAAAGAACAATTCTGCAAGTGACCGGACTCTTAAGAAACATCAAGAAGGGCAAGGCAATTGGCTCCTAATTTGTTAGTTATGACAAATACCATATTTCATAATAGATGTACTGAAATTAAAACCAACTCTAAGGATTCAAGTGGCACTCGTGTTAGCATTCTGCAGAAAATGACAAGCGTTCACCCTTGAAGCCAAGAATTCCATCTCAGGTGACGCTACTTGCTACTATTCTCAGCACCAAAAAGTGAAAACACCTCAGCATCACATTGCTAGTAACCTGACAGAAAAATCTTGACAGGACACACTTAACCAAGAGCAGCCTACTCTGAATCTGAAGGAGTGTGGATACTAACCAGTGGAGCCCTCGTAGTAGGCCTCAGGCCCCTCGATGAAGAGAACGTGGCGCAACACGTCCTCCCGGTCCATGCCCACCAGCCTCAGGTATGGCTCCGCGGCCTTGGACTGCAGGACATCTTGGTCGCCCTAGGAGTAGAGGAGCAAACCCCAGATCAGTGTTCATCCATGGCTGCCAGATCGGATCGACTCGAAGAGAGAAGGGGAAGGGAAGGGATACCTTGAGGATCGACTCGAATCGGCGCCGCCACCTTCCTAGTAGCCGGACACCCGCGGCCGGCGTGTAGCGCCACCACCGCAAACCCTATGCAGGCCACACGCGCACCGCGGTCCGGCCAGCTCGACGAAGCGCCGCACATCGAAGCACGCACGCGCGCGCCGGCGAGCAAGCCAACCACGACACTGTGGTTGCTGGGCGGCATCTCCTCTCTCTCCGATGAGACTGACGCAGGCTGTGGTCGATAGGGGTGGGTGGAAGGGAGGAAGTGCCTAGGCGGCGACGGAAGGGAGGAAGTGCCTGGGTAGCGGAAGGAAGGAGGTGCCTGGGCGGCGGCGGAAGGGAGGAGGTGCCTGGGAGGCGGCAGTGGAAGGGAGGGTCGTGCGGCGCGATCTGAATTGGGGGATCGATGGGAGTGGGAGTTAGGGTTTGGGGTGATGGGAGGAAGGAGCGAAGGGAGGGGTCACTGTGGTGTGGGATCGATGGATGGATGGATGTTGATAGATGGATGGATGGATAGATGGATGTGTGCCATGTCATCGATCCGTGGCACACACCGTTCCACCAATGAGAATTAAGTTTATTTTCTGAGTGTAAAAATGGTTTTTTAAGAGCATATGAAATCTTTGATGGAAAATTGGACCATACTTTGTGAAAATGATCCAATATTGTGCACATGTGTGTATATTGGGATGGGGGTTTTATTTCTTTGCATGAAAATTTATTTTTCATTATTTGAGTTACCAAAATGAGTTTTTTTGTGAAGGACCTAGCAAATAGTTGTTGCAAAAATGGACCAAATTAATTTTCTAAAATATTAGGACATATTTAATGTACAATTGACCAAATTTTTGCGTGTCAAAAGTTTTGATCCACCTCTCGTGAAAAAGAGAAATTTCCGTTCATTCAGCAGGAAGTGGGTGAAATTTGAACTGCAGTTGCCGCATAGTTTGCTCTTTATTTTCTCCAAAAATTATTTATAGGTGCAAAAGCATCTATTTCTTCAGAGATACTCCAAAAGTTTTGCAAGATTCAACCCCTAGCTACGAACGGTCATACCCACCGTTTTGACCGCATTTTGAAACGGGCATGAAAAATTCAAAAAAATTCAAAAAATTGGAAAACCTTCGCATTGTGTCATTATATGTGACTAAGTTACCAGGAAAAATAATAAACTTGTAATACGCCAATTATTTTTAAAAAGTGTTCTCAGAAACGAACTATTATGTGTGAAGATTCATGGCTTTGAAGCCAAATGATCAATCTTATGGCCACATTCATGGCATAGTTTGTTCAAATGATCTAATATTGTGCACAAGGGTGCATATTGGAATGGCAAACAATGTTCCCTAAGGGAGTTTTCATTTTCTTTGGACGAAAAATCAATTTTCCATTTTTGAGTGCCCAAAATGAGTTTTTTTGTGAATGACCTACCATATATTTATTGCAAAATTGTGCCAAATTAATTTTATAAAATACTATGACATATTTCATGCACAATTGACCAAATGGTTGGGTGTCAAAAGATTTGATCCGCCTCTGATGAAAAAGACAAATTTTCGCCGATTCAGTAGAAAGCGGGTAAAATTTGAACTGTAGCTGCCTCATAGTTTGCTCTTTATTTTTTCCAAAAATTATTTCTAGGTACATAAGTATCTATTTATTAAGAGAAACACCAATTTTTTTCCAAGATTCAACCACTAGCTAGGAACGGCCATGCCCGCCGTTTTGACCGCATTTTGAAATGGGCATAAAAAATTCAAAAAAATTCAAAAAATTGGAAAACCTTCGCATTGTGTCATTATATGTGACAAAGTTACCAGGAAAAATAATAAACTTGTAATATGGCAATTCTTTGAAAAAAGTGTTCTCAGAAATGAGCTATCATGTGTGAAGATTCATGGCTTTCAAGCCAAATCACTACTGGAAACAGGGAATTTGCCGTCAGTCAGCTCTTTGCCATCTGCTAGCGGACGGCAAAGAAGGTCTTTGCCGTCTGCTTATAAAAAACAGACGGCAAAGAACTGACAGACGGCAAAGAACATGCTTGCCCTCAGCCAATTATTTGCCGTCTGCCAGCAGATGGCAAAGATTCTTTGTCATCTGCCGGCAGACGGCAAAGAGGTGGGTGTGGTCCAGTGGACGCCAACGCTGTAACGGCGCACCAGCCCCACCTCTTTGCCGTCTGCTGGCAGACGACAAAGAGGTGGGTGGGTCCTGTGGACGTCAGCGCTGTAACGGCGCACCAGCCCCACCTCTTTGCCGTCTGCCAGCAGATGGCAAAGATTCTTTGCCATCAACGGCGCACCAGCCCCACCTCTTTCCCGTCTGCCAGCAGATGGCAAAGATTCTTTGCCATCAGCTGGCAGTCGGCAAAGAGGTGGGGCTATTTTTTTTGGGTTAAAAAAAAACCGTTGCGCCCACCTCCTCCCTCTTTCTCTTCTCCCCTTTGTTTCCCCCCACCTCACCACCCGCACCCGCCGCCCCAGCCCCGCCATTCCCGACGCCGCGTGCCCAGCACCGCCGCCAGCCCGCCCCTGCGCCCGCCCCTCCCCCGACCACCTCCCAGCAAGGCCAGGCCACGGCGCCGCCCCCTCCCCGTGGCCCTCCTCCACCACCGCCGGAGCCAGGCCGCGGCGCCGCCGGCCCCCCTCCCCGCGGCCCTCCTCCACCACCGTGGCCGTCGGAGCCAGGACGTGCCATCCCTGATCCAAGGTGAGCCCTCCTTCTTTAAATTTGTATCAAGCTTCGTCGGCAGCCACCGCAGGTCACCGCCTCCCTGTCTCCTTTCGTTCAAGCTCCGTCGATGCACAACGGGCAGAGCTCGTCGCTACTGGAAACTCCAGCTGATGAGAATGGATGGTCACCGGACAGTGGATTAGCGATTTGGTCAGGCTTGAACTCATGTTTGAAAGTTATAAATATTGGGTCTTTTATGCTCTTCATCTTTGCAATTGCATCCGTGTATTTCTTTTGAGCTTCTCTTCTTGAAGCTGTGGTAGAACATGGAAATTTCTTGTTTCCAAAATTAGGTGGCATCCTGGATAAGATATGTATGTTTGTCAGTCAGGGTAATAAGAAGTGAAATGAAAATATATAGCAAACCAGTTTCAGTAGAAGTACCTGCTGTCTCAGTTGTCTATTTGTACTGGCTGTCGACCTGTGGTTTGAAAGGTAAGTGGCAGCTGAAAATGCGACAACATGATGTTATATAGCTGTGTGTGTCATAGTAGTAAGTTGTTTTGCTGCTTACCAAATGAGTCCAAATAAAATGCATTCTTATTTGCTGCTTACTGAACAAAACAAAATAAAATGCAAAGTTACTTTGCTGCTAGCTGCTACAAATTAAATAAATGGTGTACATCCTTGATTTTCTATATGATAGAGAGGAACAGTTAATACATCCACAAACATAAAATGGTGATAATGCCAGAACAGTTAAGAAACATGTTCAAATTAATTGTAGTACCGCATCTAAGTCTGTATTTCAGTACACCAAACTACTGACAGACTCAGAAGTAGGATTAGTTTTATTACACCAGAGCAGTTCTTGATGAGAAACCAAATTAACATGATTGATTCTATTGAACAATTATTTTCTTTTCCCATGCTAGCCAACTGGGTGTCAGGCAACCTAACACATATTTATGCTTCAGTACTAATTCTGTCACCGGTCATTGTTACCCTGCTAAAGGTGAACATATACATCTTGGAAAAGAAAAGAAAACTCTATGAGCCTAAGCGAGTTGAGGCAAGTTTTTCCCTGGTAACTCGGTGGGTGTATCTCTTTTCCCTTCTTTGCACATCTCTATTTTATCAATACACTTATCAGACATTTACAGTAAACTGTATAGCCTATAGATTAGTTCATACTGTTAGAGACAAAGCTTGAAGCAAGGGAAATATTGTATAGCAGAATCGGGTCATGGAAAAATTAAGAGCAAAATCTCCTTCTGTTTCAATACATTAGCCGGACCATATCAAGCTTTGCATCAGCCAAGACATAAATTTTCCAAGCTAATCATAACATAACTACAGAGTATACTGTTGAATAGCATGCAAGGGGGAATAATCTGAAACATATGCAAGCAGAAAGGGACCTGTGATGTAATTTAGGCAATCCGAGCTGCAAAAGACCTATACGATGAGCACCTTTCGATCCCGAGCAAAATCTGACAAATTCAAAAGCATAATCTTGAGGATAGGAATATGTTATAACCAAGGTACTACAATGATCGAGACATGCATGTGCAAACACATCCCACGATAATACCCAGTCTCATCTGTCGCCCTCTGATTATTGTCCAGCTTGTTGCACTATCCCATGTGAAGAAGCAATCTATCTGAGAAAGAAATTTTAAGAGGCTGGCCTATTAATTTAAGCAGATCCAGATATATTTCAGATTTCAGGGAAGTCAAGTTTGAGATACGATTGGTCTGACCATTGCAATTGCTACAGATAACATGAATTCTTGTTGATCCAAATCTCTATTATAAATCACTATATGCCTGTACTGTAAGTGTGCACATCAATCTGAATGAAACTACGATGGCATGATGAGTAGATGAATTAATCAGTCCTCGCGTTTTCGCCTTAAGAGCATGAAGTATACAACACTACCTTTGTACTGTACTTGATTATTTGGTCCTTCCGATATATTATCCTAAGAATTATTTTGCTATCACTGTTGTTTGCCTGTCAACATCCTCTAAAACAGCAATCAGCGGATACCCAACATTCTTACAAGAAAATTTGGATTTTTAACCTAGCTTTTTCTGTTCAGTGCTGGTTTGGCTTGCCTTAGCTTTTATATTTGAACAATCAGGTTCACAAATAGATACCAACCTAGACACGAGCTGGATAAACCCTATCTGATTTTGTTTTCTCCACTTGAGATTTGCAGGGGAGGTTGCATTGCCCGGAGGAAAGGCAGAGGAGGGTGATGCTGATGATGCAGCAACAACATTAAGGGAGGCGAAGGAGGAGATTGGGCTTGATCCAGCCTTGGTCACTGTCGTTTCCTCGCTTGAGTACTTCTTGCCCAAGGTAAGATGTCTATGAGTTCTCGCTTATACCCCTACTAAAAAAAATCACATTGTACAGCAGGACAGACTATTTAAGTGCACACTGAAAGGCATGTTAGTTTTTTTTTCTTCTTAGACTTCAAAAAAACACATGCATGCAGCCAAGATTTAGGATATGCTTATAGATGTTTTGAGGATCATGTAGCAGGCTTTTCTTTACAGTCCACTTTAGCCGGATAGAATTTATCTTTGGCCTTTTGACACCACGACACCCAGACACGACACCCCCGACCCCCGACACCTCTTCGGCCTCCTGTTGACCGAAAAGGTGCTTTTCGGCCTTCCAGAGGCCGACAGGGTCATATATTTGTGAATTATGAGTTAGGTCATATATTTTTTGATTTTGTTATGAAAAACATCATATATATTTGTGTTGATCGGGTGGATTTAAATGTGCAGTTGTTTCGTCGTTGCGAGGGTCTGGTGTTCGACGACCTCCCCGTGCGTTCAATGAGCTCCGCCCCTGCATTCGTGGGTGAGCACAAATGACATCTCCTCCTCCCCCCTTCATTTGCTCTATTCCGGTCTTCGTGCCGATGAAACATGCTAGCTGTAGGTAGATTGAATCATCAGTATGCGTGACCACTATGCGTCTCCCGTTCGAAAGGGTTACATCTATAAATATGCATGCATTTGCATATTTATAACCGTGATTCTTTCGAATTGTCCAACATTATGCATGGACAGCCCGAGTATGTGTAGATTGGGTTCATTTTCCCATATGCTCTACCCCGGATCCGATGCAGAATTTCGTCAGTGCCTCCCTGTTGTTCTCTGGGTACACATCCTCTCTGCTTATTGCCAAGACGTGTATCAGGAGAACAGCGGGGAGGTGCTGCCAAAATTTTGCGTCAGATCCGAAGCAGAGCATGGGAAAATGAACCCAATCTACACATACTCGGGTGGGATTAGGACCTATCTTTACCTATTAGCGTCTAGGTTGCATGGACGTAATAAAACTGACAAACTACATTAACTGATGAACCTGGTTTGCTGAATTATGTATATATTTCTTGTTTGTCCATTAGCTAGGCAAGATGAGTGATCGTGCGTGGATGTACACCGGCCACACTAGTCAGGAAGAAATGACCACTAAATGTTTCACAAAAACCAAGAAGTTTGTGACAGCCGCATTTGCAAATTGCCAAAGAAAAAACTGGTGCCCCTGTGTCCGGTGCGACAATTGGCACAAGAGGACAGAGGATGAAATGGGTAAACACCTACAGAAGAGTGGTTTTATGCCCGGTTATATGGTGTGGACATTTCATGGTGAGTCTTCCCAACGTGCCAGAGCTGAGGTGGTTCATCGTTGCACCGACGAGCATGGTACCGGGATGGAAGACATGGTACAAGACTTTGATGATGCTCGGGATTCGGACGAGGAGATGGAGGAATCTGCTGTGACGCCCCCGACTCAATCATGCACTAATCATACACACAAATGCACACGATCAAGCCTAAGGACTCATGGGAAGATATCACAACACAACTCTAAAACATAAATAAGGTCATACAAGCTTTATATTACAAGCCAGGGGCCTCGAGGGCTCGAATACAAAAGCTCGTGTACAAGCGTCAGCGGAAGCATCAGATATCTGAGTACAGATATGAAACAGAAACAGAAAGGCCTTTAGAAAGGCGGGGCAAAGTAAAACACTACGATCGAAAGGCGTAGGCCTCCTGCCTGGGACCCTCCGAACCTACTCCTGGTCGTCATCCAACTTGTAGTAGTAGCCATCCTCTGGGTAGTAGTAGTCGATCGACGGGGCATCTGTCTCATGGGCGCCGTCCTCTTGGTCACGACAAACTGATTTGGGGGGAAAAGGAAAACAAAGCAACCATGAGTACTCAGAAGTACTCAGCAAGCAAGGATCTACACTACAAATGCAACATTTTCAAAGGGAGGCTGTATATGTGGACTGGGCTGCAGAAATGCCAGAATAGAGAGAAGGCCTAGTCCCATTGAAGACTAGCATCTTCAGCGGTCTTGCAGCATTAGAAGAGCGTAGACTGTACAATATAATGTAGCAGTAATGGTATCAACCTCACCCAGAGATCCTTTCTCGACTCCCTGCGAGAAAGCAATCCCAGAGCCATACAGTCATCAACCTCGTCCGGAGATCCCTTCTCGACTCCCTGCGAGAAGCAATCCCAGAGCCATAGTATCCAAGTATCTAGTTCTAAAATGTATCAATCATGATACAACTCCGAGTGTCCGTTACCGTAGGACAGGCTATCGATAGAAGTTTTCTTCCCTGCAGGGGTGCACCAAACTTACCCACCACGCTCGCTTAACTCCGGCCGGACACACTTTCTGGGTCCTGCCCGGCCTCGGCCAAACGACACACCGTAACCCTACCTACAGCTCAGCAGAGAGGTCCCCGCCGGTCTACATCCTAAGCGCTAGGGGGTCTTGGCCATCGCCCCTCGCCCTCCGGGTCGTTGCGTACACGGTGAAGCCAGGCACCAACACTACAGGAAGGCGCCGGTCCGTCCGTGCCGCCATGTTGAACTAGACGTCTGACAGAGCTTTCGGCTAATGCATACGATGCAGAACGCCCATACTATGCCCACGTGATGGTTAGTGCTATCAGGCCAGAGGCCTGCTCAGATCAAATATCCAAATCGTTAGTACCTTGGGCTTGCGGTAACGAGCAGAGACTCACGAAAGATGTGACCCCGTCGCCCCGTCTCGAGGACTTGCTGCAAGGGTTAAGAATGCCCGGCCGCACCTCGTATTCATCACTCGGGCACCGTACAGGCACCCGTCTTCACAACACTCGCCTCTCAGGCGCACGCGGGTACCCCTCAGGGTCGACCCGCCTATCCAAGTAACAGTGTATAGTCCAAGTATCCGTGTGTCCATAACATCAGAGGAATCCGAGGTATCACCCTCGTTGAATTCCCACTCGATGTATCCGTCAAGGTGAACTCGGAGGAATCACCCTCGATGGGTTCACACTTGATGTGTTGCACGACAGCGTCGTTACCGGAAGTGGTGAAGGAGGAATCACCCTCGATGACCACGACCGAATAGCTACTCTACAGAGTTAACATCAGAAGTGCTACACGAGGTATCAACCTCGGCACTCGATATTAACGCTGTAGTGTCGTTACAACTAAGGGGGGTGATGTGCGGTGCCGGGGTCTGGTCTTCAATCCCGTTGATCGGGTCTTCTTGATAATCCAGCGGGGCAGTCGGGATAAGTGGGGTCACTGATAGGTCTCTACCCAGCCTATACTAAGCAGTTTAGGATATGCATGTAATTATCAACAACAGGTTACAATAAACAGGCTATGCATCAGAATAGGTAAAGCAGTAGCAGCAACAATTCTAATGCAAGCATGACAAAATAGAATGGGCGATATCGGGATGATCAAAGGGGGGAGGCTTGTCTGGTTGCTCGGTGGCAAGGGCAAGGTCGTCAATGGTGTCTTCGGTCTCCGAAGCTGCGTCAGTCTCGGGGACGACGTCGGGGTCTAACGAGAGAGAAGAGGGGGAGGAAACAGTATAAATACACAGCGAACAAGTGCAGCACAAAGCATAACATGGCAATACATGGTGACAGAGGTGATCTGACGCAGTGCCGGGTGATACTGGCGAAGGGGGAATTCATCCGGGAAAGTATTCCCGGTTTCGGACAAATGTCGGACAGATGACCGGAGGGGAACGGACAAGTGCCGGGTGATACTGGAGAAGGGGGAATTCATCCGGGAAAGTATTCCCGGTTCCGGACAAATGTCGGACAGATGACCGGAGGGGAACGGTTCCATGTTCGGGTAGCTAGGGACGTGTGACGGACGAACGGACGGCGAATTCGGATTCGTCTCGTCGTTCTGAGCAATTTTCATGTACAAATTATTTTCATCCGAGTTACGGTTTATTTAATATGATTTTCTAAAGTTTTTATTAATTTCTGAAATTTATTTAATTATTTAAATTCAACATTATCCAGAATAGTGCAGGCTGATGTCATCATGATGTCAGCAGTCAACCTGACAGGTGGGGCCCACCTGTAACAGACTGATTAGTTAATTAGGGTTTTAACTAACTAATTAGTGTTTAATTAAACTAATTAACTAAATTAGATTAACCTAATCAGAATTAATTAAATTAATTAATTCACTAATTAATTATTTATTTATTAATTTTAATAATTCATTTTATTTTTATTTATTATTATTATTTTTTAAACGTTCTGGGCGGGGGGGGCCCACATGTCATAGGCACCGGGGGGGTGGGGCCCAGCTGTCTGTGGCCCCAGGGGCCATTAGCGGGCGCGGGCGTTGCGGGCGCTGGGCACTCGTGCCCGAGCGAGGCCGTGGCCTCGACGAGGCCAGCGGGGACGTCGGCGCGGCGCGGTCGACGCGGCGCGGAGCGGGCGAGGCCGGGAGGGCGCGGCGCAGCAGCGTAGGACGCCGAGCGGGGCGAGAGGGATCGGGGCGTGAGGCGGGCGCCGCGGTGCGCGAGCGTGCGGCGTCGAGCGAGCGGGCGATAGAGGGGCGCGGCGAGGAGCAGGGATAGGGAGGAGCAGCGGCGGTGAGCGCTGGCACGTGTGGAAGGGTGCGCCAGCGAGCGGCGAGCGCGCGGAGCGCGGCTACGGCGAGGTGACGGGCGCGGTGACCGCGGGCAGAGAGGAGGGGAGTGGAGGCCACGGGCCTCACCGGCGATGGAGGGAAGAGGCAGCGGGCTCGAGGCAGCGCCGGAGCTTGGGGCGGCGGCGAGCCGAGGCGACGCCGGCGGGATCCGGGGCGGCGAGCGCAGGGGCGCTGATGCCCCGATCCCCTTCTGGATCGAGGGGGGGAAGGCGAGGGAGAGGTGGGGACGGGGCGGTCCGGCGAGGCAGCTTCGCGAAGGAGGACGGATGACGGGCGGATGGCGAGGTGGCTCCGGGCGAGCGAGGCGTAGGGCGTCGGGGTCGCCGGCGTGATGGCGTCGAGGACGGAATCGGGAGAGAGACGTGGGGGGGGGGGGAGTGTGGGGCAAGTGGGTTAGGGTTTCGGTCGCCCAGGGGGTTGTAGGGGACTAGGTGGGCCGTAGGGAGAGATGGCCGGCCTGGCTGGTCGCCAGGTGGGCCACTTGGCCCAGGGAAGAGGGGGTCTTGTCTTTCCTTTTGTCTTGTTTTTACTTTTTATTTATTTTCTTTTCTGTTTTCTCTTTTATTCTTATTTCAAATGACTTTTGTATTTTATGAAACTTAGTCCAATAATAACAGTGCATTATATGCCACTGTTATAAAAAGGTTTCGAGTCCAAATGTTTTCTTTTGGATTTTATTTAAATAAAAAGGTATTAACCAACTCTGTTTTGTGGTTGTTAGAGTCATATAATTTATTTAGTATATGTTGAATATAAATTTAGAATTGTCTCTGGATTATTTACAATATTATGAACAATTTAGTTTTCAAATTTGAACAACTTTTATTTTCACTTTACGTTTGAATTTCCAATTGAGTTTGAATTTGAAAAGGGATATGTTGCTAATGATGATTAAGCACTGTTGATCATGATGACATGGCATAATCAAAAGGGGATTACTGTAGCTAACCACTGGGGGTGTTACAAGTCTCCTCCACTAACAAGAATTCTCGTCCCGAGAATTAAGAGGTAGAAAGAAAAAGTTCGGGGTATTCCGCACGAAGATTTTCCTCGCGTTCCCAAGTGGCTTCATCTTCTGTATGATATGACCACTTCACTTTAAGGAACTTGGTAACCTTCTGACGGGTCCGACGTTCAGCTTCATCGAGAATGCGGATCGGATGCTCTTTATAAGATAGATCATCTTGCAATTCGAGCATCTCGTGATCCACTGCGCGGTGCGGAGATTCCTTGAAGCATTTACGAAGTTGCGACACATGGAATACGTCGTGGATATGAGAGAATTGCGGCGGCAATTCCAATTTATATGCCACCTGACCACGCCTTGCAACAATGCGGAAAGGACCAATGTAGCGTGGAGCTAACTTGCCCTTGATTCCAAAATGGTGAGTGCCCTTCATAGGAGTGACACGAAGATAAACTTGATCACCAGGTTGATAAGTCAAACCCCATCGTTTGCGATCATAGTTGCTCTTCTGGCGGTCCTGAGCCGCCTTGAGATTTTCCCGGACAATACGGACTTGTTCTTCAGCGTGTTGGATAATATCCGGACCCACGAGCAGTCGTTCCCCAGTTTCTGAGCAATTCAGAGGGGTTCGACACTTACGCCCATATAGAACTTCAAAGGGAGCCATTTTCAAACTGGCTTGATAGCTGTTGTTGTAAGAGAATTCGGCATATGGAAGAGATTCTTCCCACTTCTTACTGAAAGAAATAACACAAGCCCGAAGCATGTCTTCAAGCACTTGATTGACTCGCTCAACTTGGCCTTGGGATTGGGGGTGATAAGCTGAACTCCAGGTAATATGAGTTCCCATAGCTGTTTGGAAACTTTCCCAGAACTTTGAGGTGAAAAGACCGCCACGGTCCGAACTGATCTCCTTCGGAATACCGTGGAGTGAAACAATTCTGGAGATATACAACTCTGCTAACTGACTAGCAGTGATCGTCTCCTTGACGGGAAGAAAGTGTGCAACTTTAGAAAGTTGGTCGATGACGACAAGAATAGCATCGTGACCCTTCTGTGACCTGGGAAGTCCTGTAACGAAATCCATCTGAACCTTATCCCATTTCCATAGAGGAATAGGAAGTGGTTGCAGAATTCCAGCCGGCTTCTGATGTTCTGCTTTAACGCGATGACACACATCACATTCAGCAACATATCGAGCAATATCCTGCTTCATTTTAGACCACCAGTACCTTTGACGGAGATCACGATACATCTTGGTACTACCCGGATGAATAGACAGCGGGGTATCATGTGCCTCCTTCATGACCTTGTCAGTCATGAGTTCGAAGCGAGGTACCACAATGCGGTTTCTGAAATACAAGGTTCCATCTTCAGACAGCGAGAAATCCCTGTACTTTTGAAGGTGAAGATCTTTCTTCATGAGATCAACTTCAGCATCCTTAGCTTGTGCATTCTTAACAACTTTCTCAAGATCTGGTTGTATCACAAGATTATTTAAAGAGCTCTGTGGAACAATACGCAGATTCAGCTTGCAAAATTCTTCATAAAGACGAGGTTGAGCTCGCCTAACCATGAGGTTGTCGCAATAGGACTTGCGGCTTAAGGCATCAGCCATCACGTTAGCCTTGCCAGGGGTATAGGAAATACCCAAATCATAGTCCGCAATGGCCTCCATCCATCTTTGCTGATGGAGGTTTAGAGATGGCTGAGTGAACAAATACTTCATACTTTTATGATCCGTGTATATCTCGCAACGATTACCAAGAAGGTAATGTCGCCACAACTGCAATGCATAGATCACAGCAGCTAGTTCTAGATCATGTACCGGATAATTCTCTTCATGCGGGCACAACTGACGAGAGCCATAGGCAATCACTTTACGCTCTTGCATTAGGACACAGCCTAATCCTTCACGGGATGCGTCACAATAAATCACAAAGTCTTTGCGGGTATCCGGAGAAGAAAGTACTGGGGCAGATGTTAGCTTGTCTTTGAGTGTCTGGAAACTTTCCTGACATTTTTCTGTCCATTCAAACTTAACGCCCTTGTGAAGCAGATCAGTCAAAGGCTTAGCAATCTTAGAAAAGTTCTCAACAAATCGACGGCAATAGCTTGCAAGGCCAAGAAAACTTCTCACTTGCTTGACGTTCTTGGGAGGAGTCCAGTCAAGAATAGCCTGAACTCGTTCTGGGTTAACATCAATTCCATCCTTGGAAATCACATGACCAAGATATGTTACTTCAGAAAGCCAGAATTCACATTTGGAGTATTTGGCATACAACTGGTGTTCTCGGAGCCTTTCCAGTACAAGACGGAGGTGTTCGGCATGTTCTTCCTTATTCTTCGAATATACCAGAATATCATCTAGATAAACCACGACAAACTTGTCGAGGTAATCCATGAAAATATAATTCATCAGGTGGGAGAATGTGGCTGGAGCATTTGTTAAGCCAAATGACATGACAGTGTACTCGTAGGAGCCATAACGAGTAACAAATGCAGTCTTCGGAATATCCTCTTCACGAACACGGATCTGATGGTATCCCAATCTCAAATCAAGCTTAGAGAATACTGAGGAACCGGCAAGTTGATCATACAAATCATTGATCCGAGGAAGCGGATATTTGTTCTGGATTGTGGCTTGGTTAATGGGCCGATAATCCTGAACCAATCGGTTAGTTCCATCCTTCTTCTTGACGAAGAGTGAAGGCGCTCCCCAAGCAGAGGAACTGGGGCGGATGAAGCCTTTCTTAAGTGACGTGTCGATTTCTTCCTTAAGCTCGAGAAGATGATGCGGAGGCATCTTATAAGGATGCTTCGCAATAGGAGTTGTGCCTGGCTTCAGGTCGATGACAAATTCGACGGCTCTAGCAGGGGGTATTCCTAGAAGTTCTTCTGGAAAGACATCTTGAAATTCACAAACAACTGGAACATTCTCGATGCCTTCAAGAGGTGAAGCGTTCAATGCATTCAGAACATATATTTGAGTCTCAGCATCTGAGCTATTCGAGCTGAGTATTGTACTTTCTGGCCAGAAGGGTGAGTGAGCCGGACTGATTCAGTGGCACAGTCAATCAAAGCTTTATAAGGCTTCAACCAGTCCATACCCAGAATAATGTCTATGTTGGAGGTCTTGAGAGCAATGAGGGAAACGGGGAACATCAATCCTCCGATCACAATGTGGTTACCGTGGCTTACCATGGTAGTTTGCAAATTAGCCCCAGGTGACTGGATTACTAATGGGGTGGACATCTCCTCGAAAGGTATATCATGGCTTCGCGCAAAACTTTCGGACATGAAGGAGTGCGATGCTCCAGAATCAAAGAGGACTGAAGCTGGGATTGAATTCACTAGAAGGGTGCCCATCACAATTTTGGGGTCCTGTCGAGCTTCTTCCATGTTGACTTGGTTGACATGAACAAGTTGACTAGCAGGTAGTCTGGCACTACGATTTCTGGAATGATGGGTCCGATGGCCCTTCCTACGAAAAACAGGATGACGTGATGCATTCGGAGGCTGACCCTGATGACAGTTGAAAGCACGGTGCCCTGGCTGTCCACACTGGTGGCACAGACCATCATTATGGGGAGAAACACCAACATTGGGCTGTCCACTTGAAATGTTCAGTTGCCTTGGTGGTGCAGGCAGACGAGGTGCAGCATATGACGGCCTTGGTGTTGGAGCAGGTCGATGATGAATATTGTGTGGGATCCAGACTCGACGTTTCTGAACAGGCTGACCCGAGGATGAGCCAGCTTCATGAGTGCGCTTGAGCGACTCCTGGTATTCAGTCAGAGCTGTTTCAACTTGGAAAGATTTGCTGACAAGCGTTGTGAAATTTGTGAAATCATGGACAGCAAGTGCAAGTTTTATATCAGTATGTAGTCCTTCATGGAATTTCTCCTGCTTGCGTGCGTCAGTGTAGACGTCATCTTCAGCATAGCGGGACAATTCAAGAAATTTCCTCTGATATTCATCCACAGTCATTTTGCCCTGAGAGAGTTTGCGGAACTCCTGTTTCTTCTGGTCCATCGGGCCTTGAGGAATGTACCGTGCACGAAAAGCTGACTGAAATTCCTGCCAAGTGGTTACAGTTTCAGCAGGCAACATACCCTTGTGGCTTTCCCACCATTGAGCAGCTGATCCCCTCAGGTGATACATCGCATAGGTGACGTAACTGTCAGGGATAACATTGGCCGACTTCATCTGGAAGGTAATGTAACGGAGCCAATCGTCAGCATCCATTGGATCAGTCGAGCTGCGAAAAGTGGACGGATTGAGGCGCACGAATTCTGACAGTGTTATTGGTGTAGGCTGCTGATGAGCATTCTGGTTTGGGAACTGAGCCAATATCCCGGTCATAACCAGACGGTTCAGTTCGAATTGCTGCATCATTGCGGCAATATAAGGTGGAGGAGGGGGATCGTCAACCATCCTGCCAAATCAACAGGGGCACTTTAGCAAGAAAAACTGCAGGTGTATGGAATGATTCATGAAGTAACACGCACAATAGCAGAAGGTGCAGTAGACACTTCATCATATTTGCACCAGACATTCGAATCCACTCATAGCCTCGATTACAATCCGGCAATACGACAGCTGAAAGGGGAGGGCTAGACATCTAGGCGGCGCGCAGGCACGCGGTAGGGAAGTACACAACGAGACATAGCAAAGGCTGCATCAACATCGGAGAAAACTATTGGAGCGAGGAATCTGCAAGTGATAACACAGGGTGCCCTCGATAAGAGGATCCTGCAAGCAGAACCTGGCCCACATTCTTGGAGCAAGGGGGGATATTTCAGAACACCGGGTGGATGTGACCACAAGAACCTAATGTTGGAGTTAGTAAAATTTTAACCCGAATAGATGAGAGATCAGAGTCCCAGAGTATAGATGAGGAATAAAAGATACTAATACCACCCAATTGGCGACGTGGGCCCGTAAGCCACACAGCCAAGTTAGTAAAATAGTTTTCGGTTACTAGACTCAACTTCGGCCAAGGAGTTGGAAAGGGGGATTCCTACAGTCAGTCGGCTCTGATACCAACTTGTGACGCCCCCGGCTCAATCGTGCACTAATCATACACGCAAATGCACACGATCAAGCCTAAGGACTCACGGGAAGATATCACAACACAACTCTAAAACATAAATAAAGTCATACAAGCTTTATATTACAAGCCAGGGGCCTCGAGGGATCAAATACAAAAGCTCGCGTACAAGCGTCAACGGAAGCATCAGATATCTGAGTACAGATATGAAACAGAAACAGAAAGGCCTTTAGAAAGGCAGGGCAAAATAAAACACTACGATCGAAAGGCGTAGGCCTCCTGCCTGGGACCCTCCGAACCTACTCCTGTTCGTCATCCAACTCGTAGTAGTAGCCATCCTCTGGGTAGTAGTAGTAGTCGATCGACGGGGCATCTGTCTCAGGGGCGCCGTCCTCTTGGTCACGACAAACTGATTTGGGGGGAAAAGGAAAACAAAGCAACCGTGAGTACTCAGAAGTACTCAGCAAGCAAGGATCTACACTACAAATGCAACATTTTCAAAGGGAGGCTGTATATGTGGACTGGGCTGCAGAAATGCCAGAATAGAGAGAAGGCCTAGTCCTATCGAAGCCTAGCATCTTCAGCGGTCTTGCAGCATTAGAAGAGCGTAGACAGTACAATATAATGTAGCAGTAATGGTATCAACCTCACCCAGAGATCCTTTCTCGACTCCCTGCGAGAAAGCAATCCCAGAGCCATACAGTCATCAACCTCGTCCGGAGATCCCTTCTCGACTCCCTGTGAGAAGCAATCCCAGAGCCATAGTATCCAAGTATCCAGTTCTAAAATGTATCAATCAGGATACAACTCCGAGTGTCCGTTACCGTAGGACAGGCTATCGATAGAAGTTTTCTTCCCTGCAGGGGTGCACCAACTTACCCACCACGCTCGCTTAACTCCGTCCGGACACACTTTCTGGGTCCTGCCCGGCCTCGGCCAAACGACACACCGCAACCCTACCTACAGCTCAGCAGAGAGATCCCCACCGGTCTACATCCTAAGCGCAAGGGGGTCTTGGCCATCGCCACTCGCCCTCCGGGTCATTGCGCAAACGGTGAAGCCAGGCACCAACACTACAGGAAGGCGCCGGTCCGTCCGTGCTGCCATGCTGAACTAGACGTCTGACAGAGCTTTCGGCTGATGCATACGATGCAGAACGCCCATACTATGCCCACGTGATGGTTAGTTCTATCAGGCCAGAGGCCTGCTCGGATCAAATATCCAAATTGTTAGTTCCTTGGGCTTGCGGTAACGAGCAGAGACTCACGAAAGATGTGACCCCGTCACCCCGTCTCGAGGACTTGCTGCAAGGGTTAAGAATGCCCGGCCGCACCTCGTATTCATCACTCGGGCACCGTACAGGCACCCGTCTTCACAACACTCGCCTCTTAGGCGCACGCGGGTACCCCTCAGGGTCGACCCGCCTATCCAAGTAACAGTGTATAGTCCAAGTATCCGTGTGTCCATAACATCAGAGGAATCCGAGGTATCTCCCTCGTTGAATTCCCACTCGATGTATCCGTCAAGGTGAACTCGGAGGAATCACCCTCGATGGGTTCACACTTGATGTGTTGCACAACAGCGTCGTTACCGGAAGTGGTGAAGGAGGAATCACCCTCGATGACCATGACCGAATAGCTACTCTACAGAGTTAACATCAGAAGTGCTACACGAGGTATCACCCTCGGCACTCGATATTAATGTTGTAGTGTCGTTACAACTAAGGGGGGTGATATGCGGTGCCGGGGTCTGGTCTTCAATCCCGTTGATCGGGTCTTCTTGATAATCCAGCGGGGCAGTCGGGATAAGTGGGGTCACTGATAGGTCTCTACCCAGCCTATACTAAGCAGTTTAGGATATGCAGGTAATTATCAACAGCAGGTTACAATAAACAGGCTATGCATCAGAATAGGTAAAGCAGTAGCAGCAGCAATTCTAATGCAAGCATGAGAAAATAGAATGGGCGATATCGGGATGATCAAAGGGGGGAGGCTTGCCTGGTTGCTCGGCGGCAAGGGCAAGGTCGTCAATGGTGTCTTCGGTCTCGGGGACGATGTCGGGGTCTAACAAGAGAGAAGAGGGGGAGGAAACAGTATAAATACACAACGAACAAGTGCAGCACAAAGCATAACATGGCAATACACGGTGACAGAGGTGATCTGACGTAGTGCCGGGTGATACTGGCGAAGGGGGAATTCATCCGGGAAAGTATTTCCGGTTCTGGACAAATGTTGGACAGATGACCAGAGGGGAACGGTTCCATGTTCGGGTAGCTAGGGACGTGTGACGGACGAACGGACCGCGTATTCGGATTCTCCTCGTCGTTCTGAGCAATTTTCATGTACAAATTATTTTCATCCGAGTTACGGTTCATTTAATATGATTTTCTAAAGTTTTTATTAATTTCTAGAATTTATTTAATTATTTAAATTCAACATTATCCAGAATAGTGCAGGCTGACGTCATCATGACGTCAGCAGTCAACCTAACAGGTGGGGCCCACCTGTAACAGACTGATTAGTTAATTAGGGTTTTAACTAACTAATTAGTGTTTAATTAAACTAATTAACTAAATTAGATTAACCTAATCAGGATTAATTAAATTAATTAATTCACTAATTAATTAATTATTAATTTAAATAATTCATTTTATTTTTATTTATTATTATTATTTTTAAACGTTCTGGGCGGGGGGGCCCCACATGTCATAGGCACCGGGAGGGTGAGGCCCAGCTGTCTGTGGCCCCAGGGGCCATTAGCGGGCGCGGGCGTTGCGGGCGCTGGGCACTCGTGCCCGAGCGAGGCCATGGCCTCGACGAGGCCAGCGGGGACGTCGGCGCGGCGCGGCCCGCGCGGCGCGGAGCGGGCGAGGCCAGGAGGGCGCGGCGTAGCGGCGCAGCACGCCGAGCGGGGCGAGAGGGGTCGGGGCGCGAGGCGGGCGCCGCGGTGCGCGAGCGTGCGGCGTCGAGCGAGCGGGCGATAGAGGTGCGCGGCGAGGAGCAGGGACAGGGAGGAGCAGCGGCGGTGAGCGCGGGCACGCGGGGAAGGGTGCGCCAGCGAGCGGCGAGCGCGCGAAGCGCGGCTACGGGGAGGTGGCGGGCGCGGTGACCGCGGGCAGAGATGAGGGGAGTGGAGGCCACGGGCCTCACCGGCAATGGAGGGAAGAGGCAGCGGGCTCGAGGCAGCGCCGGAGCTTGCGGCGGCGGCGAGCCGAGGCGACGCCGGCGGGATCCGGGGCGGCGAGCGCAGGGGCGCTGATGCCCTGATCCCCTTCTGGATCTAGGGGGGGGGGAAGGCGAGGGAGAGGTGGGGACGGGGCGGTCCGTCGAGGCAGCTTCGCGGAGGAGGACGGAGATGGCGGTTGGCGAGGTGGCTCCGGGCGACGCGAGGCGTAGGGCGTCGGGGGTCGCCGGCGTGATGGCGTCGAGGACGGGATCGGGAGGGAGACGTGGGGGGGTGGGAGTGTGGGGTGAGTGGGTTAGGGTTTCGGTCGCCCAGGGGGTTGTAGGGGACTAGGTGGGCCGTAGGGAGAGATGGGCCGGCCTGGCTAGTCGCCAGGTGGGCCACTTGGCCCAGGGAAGAGGCGGTCTTTCTTACCTTTTGTCTTGTTTTTACTTTTTATTTATTTTCTTTTCTGTTTTCTGTTTTATTCTTATTTCAAATGACTTTTGTATTTTATGAAACTTAGTCCAATAATAACAGTGCATTATATGCCACTGTTATAAAAAGGTTTCGAGTCCAAATGTTTTCTTTTGGATTTTATTTAAATAAAAAGGTATTAACCAACTCTGTTTTGTGGTTGTTAGAGTCACATAATTTATTTAGTATATGTTGAATATAAATTTAGAATTGTCTCTGGATTATTTACAATATTATGAACAATTTAGTTTTCAAATTTGAACAACTTTTATTTTCACTTTACGTTTGAATTTCCAATTGAGTTTGAATTTGAAAAGGGATATGTTGCTAATGATGATTAAGCACTGTTGATCATGATGACATGGCATAATCAAAAGGGGATTACTGTAGCTAACCACTGGGGGTGTTACATCTGCAAAGGCTTTCAATGAAATTTTGGAGTCTTCAAAACGTCCTCTCCACGAGCACACTGAGCTTTGTCAGCTGGATGCCATCTCACAAGTAATGGTTCTGAAGGCTCAATTCAACTTGGGCAGAGAATGCTACGATGCGATGATGACAGTATTTGGACGCTTTCTACCCAAAGGCCATGTAATTCCTGCAAACCTGTACCAGTCGGACAAAATGCTCCGTGCACTTAAGATGCCCTATGAGAAGATACATGCCTGTGAGAAAGGATGTGCCTTATTTAGGCTTGAGTATGCGGACTTGAACTATTGTCCCATTTGCAAGTCTTCCAGGTATGTTGTGGTAGACAACGGTATGGGTGAGAAGACGCAGACCAAAATTCCCGTTAATGTTCTTCGGTATATGCCAATCGTACCAAGACTTCAACGTCTTTTCATGGTCGAAGAGACGGCCAGACAGATGACATGGCACAAAATGGGGAAAAGAAATGAACTAGATGCAGATGGGAATCAGATGATGGTACACACATCGGATGCTTTTGCGTGGAAGAAGTTCAATGAATTACATGGGGATAAAGCGGCAGATCCAAGGCATCCTCGAGTCGCCATTAGCACGGATGGGTTCAGTGTGTTTGGTCTGACGGCAACCCAATACAGTTGTTGGCCTGTATTTGTCATTCCACTCAATCTCCCCCCCGGACAGATTATGCAAAGAAAGAACATTTTCCTGACGTTGATAATTCCGGGGCCCAACTATCCGGGGAAGAATATGAATGTGTACATGCAGCCGCTTAAGGATGAATTGCAAGAAGCTTGGGATAATGGGTTCAAGACATACGACGCCGCTAGCAAAAAGAACTTCATAATGCGTGTCTGGTACATGTACTCGATGCATGACTTGCCGGCGTATGCGCTATTCGTTGGCTGGTGTGTGCATGGAAGGTTCCCGTGCCCCACATGCAAGGCAGCTCTTGAGTTTCGTTGGTTGTAGGCGGGTCGCAAGTATACTTGCTTTGACTTGCATAGACCGTTCCTGGATCCTCGCCATAAGTTCAGGAAAGACAAGAAGAACTTCATCAAAGGTAGAGTTGTCAAAAGCTCTGCACCACCTGCGTTGACAGGCCAACAGACCCTGGATCAGTTAAACGCTCTCGAGCCAGATCCAGAGCATCCAGGGTATTTCAAGGGGTATAATAAGGAACACGCCTGGACTCACAAGATCTGCTTGTGGGATCTACCTTACTTCAAAGACCTCCTTTGCCCACACAACATCGACGTGATGCACACTGAAAAGAATATCGCCGAGGCCCTCTTTGGTACATTGTTTGGCATAGAGGGGAAGTCAAAGGATAATCCTAAGGCTAGAGTCGATCAGCAGGAGCTATGTGATAGACCATTACAGAACATGCGACAACCAAAAGGAAAGAAGAACTGGATGAAGCCAAAGGCCTGGTTCAATCTTGGAAGGCTAGCTATGAGGGAAATTATCTTGTGGGTGAAAATGCAGTTGATGTTCCCCGATGGGTATGCAGCGAATCTAAAGAGGGGAGCGAGTCTTGAAAAATTGAAAATATTTGGTCTCAAGAGTCATGATTGGCACATATGGCTTGAGCGGGTAATGCCGGTGATGTTGCGTGGCTTTATCCCTGAGGATGAATGGCTAGTACTGGCAGAGCTGAGCTATTTCTTCCGTGTTCTTTGTGCGAAAGAACTATCGCCTGGCATGATAGAAGAAATGGAAGAGTTGGCGCCAGAGTTGATCTGCAAGTTAGAGAAGATCTTTCCGCCGGGCTTCTTTAATCCAATGCAGAATTTGATTTTGCATCTCCCGACCGAGGCAAGATTGGGGGGGCCCATGCAAAATCGTTGGTGCTACGCAACTGAGAGGATGCAGAAGACGCTTCGAGCAAAATGTAAAAATAAACGTAGAATTGAAGCATCGATGGCCGAGGCATTCATTACTGAGGAGGCGGCAAACTTCGTGACAGCACACTACGAAGCCAAAAATTGTCATTTGCATAATCCGAAGCCTCGTTACAATGCTGGCGACCCTAAAAAGGGTGGATCCAACCTCAGCCTATTCAAAGGGAAGCTCACACCAGCCGGTGCTTCTAATTCCTTATTGTTGGATGTCGAAGAATGGAGGACCATTTTGTTGTATATCTTCAACAACCTAACAGAAGTGTGGCCGTACATCGAGTAAGTTCTCGGTACATTGTTTCGCAACTTCTAATTCCTTTGAACTGCTCTTATTCCCGGATATTTGATACAGTCGATATGTCGCCATATTCTCGTATGGAGCGGTGATCCAAAAGGATTCCGTCGAAGAGTATGAGCTTCTGGCAAAGCATGGAGGCGGCTATCCCGGTTTCATCTCTTGGTTCAAACAAATGGTAATTTCCATTAGACCATTTCATTTCTTCGTCTAATTTGCGGCTAATGCAACAATCCTTTCGTATTAAACTTGTAGGCTAATTCAGAGTTTATGGACGCCGAATTGAGACAAGTCGCTAATGGTTTTGACAATAAGGTCCGTTCATTTGATAAATACGACATCAACGGGTATCGCTTTCGTACCTATGGCAAAGAGCTATCTATGGCCGACCGAAAGTCTACAAATTGTTGTGTCTCTGCTATCGGCGAAGGAGATATCGAGTATTATGGAAGAGTTGAAGCAATTTATGAACTTCTATTCTATGGTGCAAACCCACCAAATGTCGTAGTCTTCAAATGTTATTGGTTCCAGCCGAAGGAGACTAGAAGGACTCATGAACTTATAGGGCTAGTCGAAATCAAACAAAGCACCCATTTGGATGTTCCCGATGTTTATATTATGGCTCAACAGGCAACCCAAGTTTTCTATCTACCGTGGGCCTGTCAAAGTGATCCAAATCTCAATGGTTGGGATGTCGTTTATGAAGTGCCGCCACGTGTTAGACCACCTCCCCCCAATGAAGAGGATTATGAACCTCACATTAACCCAGACACATATGAAGGAGAATTCTTCCAAGAAACACGTGTTTCCAAAAAACGTTTCAAGAACCGCTCTACTTCACCCCAGAACATTGAAGTAGACAGCGACAGTGAATCCAACTTCACCCCTGAGCCGGAACAAGAAGAGGTTACTGCTGCGAATGACCTGTCAATGCTTGACCGATTACGTAAAGGAGGCCTTCCACATGTTGATGCATTTATTGATGATGACGATTAGCACGTCATTACTGATAGTGATGATGATTATGCATTTATTGATCCCGGAGCATATATAGACGATGAAGATTAATATTAGTAATGTCAGGTATTCAATTATTATTATGTACATATATATTAGGTATTCAATTTTTTATTATGTTCATGATGATGATACACTTAAATTATATACATATTATTCATGTCAGGTATTCAATTTTTTATGTTGTACTAATTTCGTTTACTCTTTGTCATTGCTAGTGTTGACAGATGGTGGGCGTGGGTCGAGAGCACTCCGAGCCTCCTTCCTCGGCGCTTGCTGGGAGGGGTGCTTCCATTCCACCCCAGCCCCTCCGGAGAGCGCTCATAGACAGTAGGCAGACACCACCGGCGGGCGCTTCTTCTTCGGCCCGGAGAGGTCGGGGGAGGACGAAGAAGGGTGCTAGAGGTGGACGTGGCGGCGGGAGAGGTAGGATGGCTGCTACGCCTTCCTCGCCGCCACCCCCAGCTGATTCACCTGATCACAGGACTACTCCGTCTGAGGTGGACCCATCTCGGACTCCGGTCCACGAGCCTCGGGCTGACGAGCCTTCACCCCACGAGACTCCAGTCCCAGAGACTTCGTCCCATGAGACTCTGGTCCCAGAGTCTTCGTCCCACGAGACTCCGGAGGCTAGTGGCCATGCTGATGGTGGCGAGGACCGCTTTTGTGATGATAGCTATAGCGAGGGCGAGCTGGTTGACGGGGGGAACGTCTACCAGCGTGGTGGTACAAAGCTCCCGCCCGTGCCGGCGACCCGCGAGCAGAGGTGGTTGATTGCGCCTAATGGGGATAAGTAAGTGCATTTACTCTTTTTTAACCTTTTGCCTTCATGTTTCTTCAAATTAATATCTAATGCGTTGGCCTTGTCATACTGCAGAGGTTGGAAACACAGCCCTGGTATCCGCAAGCCCAACCAGGTCCTTGGTGTGCTTTGCCGGTAGAACTTTCCGGGGTGGGTCACGTTGCCCGGTGAGGGTGAGGTTCCACAGCTAGCACTGAGCTGGGAGCTGTACTTGGCTGCCCCGGCCCCGCCAGAGGAGAGGGTCGACGGTGTCTTGTGCCACACGGTGGCCGACATTGTTTTCTACACGTTTTGGGTAATCTCTCCTTTACAGAATTAAAAATCAACAGTACCTAGTGATTGTACTAATCAGTGTTGTCTTGTTTGATTGCATACCTTCTACAGGTGTCTTGAGGGAGAGGAGGAGGCCGCGGCTAAGGTTCTCGAAGCCGAGTGCAAGCACCTACTTCAGAGCTTACGGCACGAGGCTCGGGTGCAGGCTGTTCGAGACTACTACGCCTCGATTGGTATTAAGAGGTCCAAGACGAAGTGCCGCGGCAAGTTTCTGAGTAAGGATAAGTACATGAAGGTAATTACCTATTCTTAAGTCCTTGTACTTAGTTTCCTTGATTTGATTCGTAGGCATAGCGCTGAATTTTCTCTTGACTAACTTAGGTGCCCCCGAGATGGTGTGCGGATAGGATGGACTGTTGGGAGGCGTTGGTGGATGAGTGGTGCTCTCCCCAATGGCTAGCCGTCCACAACAAGGCCAAGGATAAGCATGCCAAACTGGTTGGTGTGCCACACCATCAAGGGAGCTGCAACCTATATGAGTTCGGGGATAACTGGGTATGTGGTTTGCTTCATGATTCATGAAATTTCATTCTTCATGCTAGCTTGAGCCCTTAACTAATATTTTGTTCCTCTCTTTTAGGCGCGACACAACAAGACGGAGGTGCCAGAGGTGTTCGACCTCTATGCCATGGCCCATACTGCAAAGTACAAGAAGGTCAAGGCATTCTCTGAGTCAGACCTCGATCATCCAGAGAGCTTCACCAACATCTCCTCCCACCACAAGCTCGTGTGGTACAGAGACGAGGGGAAGGCGAGGAAAGGGGAGGACTTCAACCCGAGTAAGCAACCTTTTGATCCAGAGCTGGTGATGATATCTGGTGGCGGGAAGCCCCATGGCTCGATAGCCATTGGGGATGGACTGATACGTTGTCCTCGCACTCTCCCGGAGATCAAGAAGCGCCAGACAAGCTCCGATCCTGAGATAAGGCCTCGTCCACGGCCAATGGATCTCGCCATCGAGGCTAGGGCCCAGGAGCTTCTGGCAGAGGCAAACAGGCAGGCGGCGGAGAGGGAGAGGGAAATGGAGGACATGATGGCTAGGCTGTTGGAGGAGGAGAGGAACCAGAACGACGCGTCTCACTGGGCCCTATACGAGCTCCTCATGGTAAGTTTCTCCTGCATATTAGCCAAATCATGCACGTAATGTTCGTTTCATTACTAACTAATATGAATGACTCGTGAAAACAAAATGTGCAGACCGTGTGCCAGAACAACGGTCAGACCCCTCCGCCGATGCCCCAGATTGGTATAGCGCCCACGGTGAGTTTCATTTGAATGGTCATTAGTTACTAGTATTCACATTTGAGTTGCATCATGCTAACGAGACATTGCAAATGATCTTTGGTGCAGCATGCCTCCCGACAAGCATCGACCGATCCTTCTCCATCTACCACTGGCGCAACCCCGACCGGTCCTTCTCCGTCTGGCACTGGCGCAAACCCGACCGGTCCTTCACCTCCGTGATGATGGTAAGTTTTTCCAAGTGTTTTGCTTAGTTTATTTTCATCGAAAATGACATAATAACCTTACTTAGCTCCAAAATGACATACTTTACCTAGGATAGCCATAAAATGACCTATACTTAGCATTTTTTCCTCCAAAATGACTTGATATGCTTAGTTAGCTAAAAAAAAGCATAACTACCTAGGATAGCTCAATAATGATCTATACTTAGCTTACCTAGTTCATTTATGACATAATTAGCTTACTTAGGTAAAAAATGGCATAATAACCTTGGTTTAGCTCGAAAATGACCTATACTTAGCTTATTTTCCTCGAAAAATGACATAATAACCTTACTTAGCTCCAAAATGACTACTTTACCTAGGATAGCTATAAAATGACCTATACTTGCATTTTTCCTCCTAAATGACTTGATATGCTTAGTTAGCTAAAAATGGCATAACTACCTAGGATAGCTCAATAATGATCATACTTAGCTTACCTAGTTCATTTATGACATAATAGCTTACTTAGGTTAAAAATGGCATAATAATCTTGGTTTAGCTCACCAAATGTCATATAATTAGTTATTTTCTCCAAAATGACAAAAAACCTTACTAGCTCCAAAATGACGATTTTAATAGGATAGCTCTTTAAAATGGACTCCCACTTAACTTTTGTCCTCCAAAATGAATAAATATGCTTAGTTAGCTCAAAAATGGCATAACTATCTAGGTTAGCTAAAAAATGACCTATACTTAGCTTCTTTAGTTCATTTATGACATACTTAGCATACTTAGGTCAAAAATGGCATGATAATCTTGGTTACCTCCAAAATGACATAGACTTAGCTTATTTTCCTCGAAAATGACATAATAACCTTACTAAGCTCCAAAATGACCTATTTACCTATCTTAGCTCTAAAATGACCTACACTTAGCATTTTTACCTAGCTATGCTAAAAATGGCATTTTTACCTACCTTAGTTAGAAGAAGAAGAAGATAAAGAAGAGGAGAGGAGAAAAAGAAAGAGAAGAAAAATTCTTCTTCTTCTTCTTCTTTTTCTTCTAGCTAGTCTTCTTCTTCTTCTTCTTCTTCTAACTTTCTTCTTTCCCAATTTGCAGATTTGCTTTAGATGAGGAAGCTTGCGTTGATGGAGTCTACTCTTCTCCTTGTGCTTCCTTTTTGTTTTGATTTTGTACGATGAACTTTGTTGTTGGATATGTTGTTGGAAACTTGTTGTTGGATATGTTGTTGGAAACTTGTTGTTGGATATGTGTTGGTATGCTTGTTGAAAATATTTTCAAAATTTCTATATATATATATCTGTGAAATTCTGTGAAATTGAATGAATTTAAGAAAAAAACAGAAAAAACAGGGGCTATACAGGCTCTTTGCCGTCTGCTGGCAGACGGCAAAGAGCTTTGCCGTCAGCCAGCAAACGGCAAAGAGCTTTGCCATCAGCCAGCAGACGGCAAAGCTGCCACGTGGCAGCTACCTGTGTAACCTGGGGGGCACTGGACTGGCCTATATGGTTGCTTTGCCGTCTGCTGGCAGACGGCAAAGACCTTTGCATCTTTGCCGTCCGCTGGCAGACGGCAAAGAATGCCACGTGGCAGCTACATAGGGGGCATCTGGGCTGGCCTATTTGGGCACTTTGCCATCTGCTGGCAGACGTCAAAGATGCAAAGGTCTTTGTCGTCTGCCAGTAGACGGTAAAGCACGCCGTTAACCCCTTAATGGACCTAAGCTGCCACGTCTGCCGTCCATTTGCCGTCTGCCAGCAGACGGCAAAGTGCCCTTTACAGTAGCTCGTTCAGTCGGATGTGGTCCTGTCTGCTGGCTGACGGCAAAGGCCTTTGCCGTCCGCCAGGCATGCCTTTGCCGTCAGCCATGGCAGATGGCAAACTGCCTGATTCCTGTAGTGAATGATCAATCTTATGGCCACATTAATGGCATGTTTTGTTCAAATGATCTCATATTGTGCACAAGGGTGCATATTGGAATGGCAAACAATGTTCCCTAAGGGAGTTTTCATTTTCTTTGGACAAAAAAAAAATCAATTTTTCATTTTTCGAGTGTCCAAAATGAGTTTTTTGTGAATGACCTACCATATATTTGTTGCAAAATTGTAACAAATCAATTTTATAAAATACTATGTCATATTTAATGCATAATTGACCAAATGGTTGGGTGTCAAAAGATTTGATCCACCTCTGGTGAAAAAGACAAATTTTCGCCGATTTAGTAGAAAGCGGGTAAATTTTGAACTGTAGCTGCCTCATAGTTTGCTCTTTATTTTTTCCAAAAATCATTTCTAGGTACATAAGTATCTATTTAATCAGTGAAATACCAAATTTTTTCCAATATTCAACCACTAGCTAGGAACGGTCATGCCCGCCGTTTTGACCGCATTTTGAAACGGGCATAAAAAATTCAAAAAAAATAAAAAAATTAGAAAACCTTCGCATTGTGCCATTATATGTGACCAAGTTACCAGGAAAAATAATAAACTTGTAATATGGCAATTCTTTGAAAAAAGTGTTCTCAGAAATGAGCTATCATGTGTGAAGATTCATGGCTTTCAAGCCAAATGATCAATCTTATGGCCACATTCATGGCATAGTTTGTTCAAATGATCTCATATTGTGCACAAGGGTGCATCTTGGAATGGCAAACAATGTTTCCTAAGGGAGTTTTCATTTTCTTTTGACGAAAAAATCATTTTCCATTTTTTGAGTGCCCAAAATGAGTTTTTTTGTGTGAATGACCTACCATATATTTGTTGCAAAATTGGACCAAATCAATTTTCTAAAATATTAGGCCATATTTAATGCACAATTGACAAAATGGTTGGGTGTTAAAAGTTTTGATCCATCTCTAGTGAAAAAGACAAATTTCCGCCGATTCAGTAGGAAGCGGGTCAAATTTGAACTGCAGCTGCCTTATAGTTTGCTCTTTATTTTTTTTCCAAAAATCATTTCTTGGTACATAAGTATCTATTTAATCAGAAATACATGGTTTGGTGGCGATACGTCGAGGTTTGGACGGTGGCCGAGGGCCCCAACTCCAGAGCGCGTAAACTCGCATGCCCGCCTCATGGTCACCACATGACCGTGGTGTTGCCACGCGTTTTGGGCGACCTAGGCATGTCTAGTGGGTTGGGAACTCCCCCGGTAGGTGTTAGGAAGAAGAAGGCAATAGAAGAATCTCATGAGGAGACTTAACTGAGCTTAAACATGAATTAGCAGCCAAGCGTTTGATTAGTGGTGGGGAAAATGCACATGGCCAATGGGCCTGAGTTTTGGCTGAGGATGATCATCTACTAAGGACACTGTCTTGGAAAATTTGCAGCTCAAATGGAGGAGCCTAGGTGTCACTTGCTTTGCAAAGTACCACACTGGACAGAAATATGAATGTTGAAGCTGGACTCAAATGAATGAATGGATTGATCTGAAATTTGGAGGAGGATGATAATTTGAGCATATGAAGGCACTTTAAAATTTTCATACGATTTGGATAAATAAAAATGGTACTTCCTTCACAATGCTCTCCACTGAACAGAAAATTGGGAAACATGTTGAGGGAAATTGGCTATAATAAATGAGCTAAAATTTGGTGGACGGAGGTTCTATGGGCAGGGTCATGTCGTGGTAAATTTTCAGCAATTATAAATTAACATAAAATATAGTTGCTTCACAAACTTAAAATATTACCAGAAACAAAGATTGGATGGTGAGCTCACATGGATTGTTAGATGGGGCTCAAATTTTGTTGAGAGCTATGATTTGGGAATATAGAAAATGTGGCAAAAATTCAGCTCATTAAGATATGCCTAGCTAGTACTTCCTTCACAATGGTTCTAGCTGAACAAAAACTTTGGAAATTTGCCGAGGAAGATTTACCAGGCAGATGGAGTTGAATATTGTCATGAGCTAATGATTTGGATAGTAAAGAATGCCCAATTTTTTTGGGAATTTTGGGAACGACAGAAATATAGGCTGCTTCACAACCTAGGGCAAAAATTGACACATAGACATGACACATAGGCAAAACTGATGAGGTGGCGCCTAGTCATAGCAATCCATCACAATTTACAAGGCTATGACCATCTATATTGGTCGTTATCAGCTAGAAAATAAGGCATCGGACCAGTGCTGTTTGCTTTACGACCATTTCGTGTAAGGAAATTACGACCTTTCTGACCAAAATGGTCGTTATGGTTTAGGGTTTGGAGCCCCCCGAACAGCTTTTGACCAATTGGTCTCAAATGGTCGTAGATTTATGACCAATTCTTCCAGGGTCACTGACAGAAGGTCACAAGTTGACATATTTCTTGTAGTGACGCTTAACGTTCGGTGACGCTAAAGTAATATTGGGATATGCATGTTGGTGACCGACTGTTGTTCGGAGTCCCGGATGGGATCTGGGACGTCACGAGGAGCTCCGAAATGGTCCGGAGGTAAAGATTTATATATGGAAAGCTGTTTTCAGGGTTCCGAAAAAAGTTTCAGTTTTTTCGGTATTGTATGGGGAAGCTTCCAGAAGGTTCTGGAAACTTCCGGAGGAATCCAAAAGTCCACCAAGGGTTCCACAACGTACCAAGGGTGAGCATGGTCTAAGGAGAGGCGGCCTGGCCTTATTGGGCCAGGCGCACAAGTCGCTCAAGGCCCATGTGGCTTGGGAGAGGTGGAAAGTCCACCTATGTATGGAAAAGGAGGGGATTGAACTAGGAGTTCAACTCCTCCCCTTGGTGCGCCCTTAAGGCTTGGAGGGCTGGCCACCACACCCCTCCACCTATATATAGAGGAGAGGAGGTGCCCCCAAGAGGATACACAAGCCCTTGGCCCCCCTCTCTCTCTCCTGTTACTTCGTAACTTCTCTGTCTTCGTTGTTTCAGTAGCACTCGGCGTAGCCCTGCCGTAATCACTCCACCACCATCACTGTCACGCCGTCGTGCTGCTGGCGATCCCATCTACTTCTCCTTCCTCGCTTTCTAGATCAAGGAGGAGGAGACATCATCGAGCCGTACGTGTGCGGAACACAGAGGTGCCGTCCGTTCAGTACTTCATTGGTTTGGATCGCAATTGGATCGTGACGAGTACGACTACATCAACCGCGTGATATATGCTTCCGCTTAATGGTCTACGAGGGTATGTAGACACACTCTCCCCTCTTGTTGTTATGCTTCTCCTAGATAGATCTTGGGTGTTCATAGGAATTTTTTTGATTTTCGTGCAACGTTCCCCAACACTCCCACCCTCTCCTTCCTTCCGTCATCGACACATGGAACCATCGGAGAACCTGTGGGAGACGGAGCTGGCAAAGGATCCGAGCATCATGCTCGCCCGGAAGATCAACTCGGCCACATGGCAAACTCGCCGCGTAAAAGTGAAGGCCGCAAAGGAGGACAAGCTCAAGAAGTGGATGGCCGCCGGTGGGCCTGGTGGTGATGTTGGGCATGGAGGACGCCGCCAGACAGGCGTGCACAGTACAGACAGTGCATTGTTGGTTGAAGTTGAATGGGCAACCGAAGTGGAACCTTTTCATTGTCAAGACTGCCGCCCAAGCCACCGAGGAAGAAACCGATGACCCTACCAACCCAACCCAAGAACCGCCGAAGAAGGTTAGAAGATTTTTACGGAGGAGGATGTGGGAGGAGGTGAGGGCAAAGCACGAAAGTGCAGTGGCCAAGCTGACGGAGAGGTTCGAGAACATCTTGGCACAGAAGAAGGAGGCATGTGTGAAGCGCTCGGACATCAAGGAGGAGAAAAAAGATGAAGAGGTTCAAATTGTTGATGGAGGCAATGGACAAGAAGCTCAAGCTCGAAGAGATGAGGATCATGATCGAAGAGAGGAAGGCCGAGCTCGAGGAAAATAAGTTGAAGATCGCCGCCAATACGGAGGACGCCAAGATATTGTCCTTGAATATGGCCTCTTTGAATGTCAATGCAAGAATGATCGTGCAATCCGTCCGCTACCAGATATTGCAGCACTAGAAAAATGAGTTGATAGCGGCAAACAATGAGGACTCGGCGGAGACAGAGGCAGCCAATGTTGCCCTTGAACTCTATTTTTTTTTCTATCATTGTTCAACGAATATGAAAAAAATATGACGCAGTGCACTACGCAGGAATCGAATCGGCACCTTTCGGTTTAAAGGGAGGCGTGCTGACAACCACAATTGGAAACAGTTCGTGTGCAACTAGAGTTAAATTAACTAGCCGTCAACCTGTGCACCTGCACGGCCTAGGTACTACCGAGATAAATAATTATTAACAAAAGTTTATTATCATGTAAAATGTAGGAGGTTAAATTCCAGGTATCATACAGTTGAACAAATGCTAAGTTATTCAAACAATCAGAAATAACACATGTATTATAAGCTTTATTTTTGGATGCAGCGTGTCCAATTTCCCTGTTATGCAAACTGCTATCATTGGTCTAAATGAACCTCTGCTATAATTATCGAAAAATAGAACTCTTCCTGAATTATATGTTATCTGTTGATCCATATGGCAAGGTGCATATCTTCGTAAAATACAAAATTAAATACATATTTCTGATCCACATTGTAGAATATATCACATCTTTGTAAAAGTTTCGAGAAGGTACACTATATACAACCTCCACTCAACAATTATTGAATTGAGAGGCATGAACTACAGGCAAGTTTAAAAAAAAATTGATGTATATATCAAAAGAGTTGGATAATTTTTTTTAGAAGTGGTACTGAGTATTTTCTAAAGATAATTCTAGTGACAGATATGTGTTCCATTCAGTGATGGATTTTTCCACTATCTATGCGTCACAGTCCGTATATATATGTACCACAATAATAATTCTACTCTTATCATTTAAATATGGTTCTTCCTAATGCATTGGGCAGTTCTTCTGCCTCAACTTCCAACATAAACATTTTTAAAATTAATTGAGAATATGTATATATAATCAAATTAGATAGTACAATTATGAAATATCCCTATGTGAAAAACTGACAGCTTGCCTTGCCGAACCCTATCACAAAAAGCAATGATGTTCCTTCAACTAATATTTTGACTAGTTCATATTCAAATATGATTTTTCAATGTGTGAAAATTTACACATGACTTTTACTTGTCTTATAATTAGGTGATTTCACATATAAATTAATGACCTTGCTAACGGTGATCTATGTGATCCATTTGGGAGAGATTTATGTAAGACGCATTTATTTTTTATCTCGAGCTTTTCCATCCCTTAGCACAAAATCAATGATATTCCAATGCAGATATAGAAAAGCAATGCAATTCGTCTAATTATATTTTCTAATGCTCTAAGTTCTTTTTTCAGAATACTAACGCATTAAGTTCATATAATATTTTTGGATGTGCGATAATTTACGCATATTTTCCATCTTGTTACATATTAGGTTTTTTCACATATGAAATTAATGACCTAGGTTGTGATAATATCTAGGAGATATTAGGGAAAGATTTATTTACACTAGATGACTCGTTGCGCCCATGGCGCAAAAAGCCAATTAGAACCGGGTATTATATGGGTATTGTAGTGCATATGTCACCGCCTTCAATCCATTGGAAGAGAAAGAAAGAAAAGCTTATTTGAGGTGGTAGATCCATAAAATCAATTTAGCAAATGTTATGTCTGCATAAAACATAACCTTATCAGCCAAAGATGGCATTCATATTTCAGTATCAATATGGATTCATAGCTTAAATCAAACTATAAAGGGGGGCAGTCCAGCAGATTATGTTTAAAGTATCAACTCAAAGTACTTCATAATAAAATTTCATGAATCATAGTCAGCTCAAAATTTTCCGACATGCCTTCCACTAACTCGTGCCTTCTTTTAGTTGAACCTGCATAAAAAGTAGAGCCGGGGAAGATTAGAGGCATGACTATTGTTAGTTGACCAAACTGAAAGAACTAGTAAAACCCATGCTATGAAAAATCTCATCTCAATAAACACAATATAACTATATAGGCACGAAAAAAAGAGGCAAAACAATACCAAGAGTAGATTGAAAGAACATGCATGATATGATAGCATCTACTGGGACAGCAATGAATAAAACTAAAATATGGCAATGTAACTAATAAACCCTATCAAGTTTCCAAAAGGATGTCTTTTACCCAAAGATTACCGTCAAATTAAATTAAAATTACATCACCTTATTCAATTCGGATTCAAGCACCATGAACAATAGCATCCATGGAGTTCATTTCTAAACTCTACACTTATTCAACAAGCACTTCTAACTTCAGGATGAGTGTTTACTGTATTTTTTTTGGAGGTGTACAAGCATATTGTTAACTCGGCAATTAGATGTATAAGCTAGCAGTTACTGTTCTCAGAAAATGAGCAGGCAGGAAATAGTATACGACACTTTAGGGCTCAGGCCAATGCTACATCTACACACTATTTGCAAAGGAAAAGGAAACTGATTGTGTCTTGAATAAAGCATAAGTACTCACAGATGTACTCACAAAGCACAGTCACATTGTGGCATCAGAACCATTCGGTCAAATCTTGTATATGGAAAATGCGTTGTATACTAAGATAATAGATGATCGATACTGACAAAATAGGGATTTACCTAGGCTCTGTATCCATAGAATCACACTAAGAACTATCCATCAAAGTTCTAGCCTCTGGAATTGCGAGCTTTACACTCTCTTACAGAATCAATTCATCACTATTTATTTTAACTCTATATAGCGGAACAGAATTGGCATCAACTGCAAGGGCCTTTGTCGCAGCTGCATCATTCTTCCAAGAACCAGTAAAGCTGAAGTGCGAGTTGAAGGAACCCAGCGGCACTGTTTCCAACAAGCCTGCCTTCCTGTTGAAATGGCGATGCAAATGTCAGATACGGTGAAGGGAATGGCCACAAAGCCTAACATGTATGGTACGATTTACATAGCAGCAGATTTGCATCACAGTACACGCAGAAGAGAAGACCGCGTGCACGATCTGATTAAGCGCCCCAAAATCGGGACTCTGGTCCAGAGCTTCTCCCTCACTTTCTCGAAGCTGCAGACGAAGGGCTCGTCGAGGGTGGTACCAGGGGGGGGGGGTTGCCGTGGTAGGCCTCCACCTCGATGCAGGCCTCGTCGAGCGTCACGAGCCTCCCAGCGCCCTTGCAGCGCAGAACAGTGAAACTGTCACGTATCTGGATACTGCCAACACTGGTAAAATTGTTTTGCACTGTATGCAACACAAAAGTATCTCAACTATATGGAAAGATTGACCACTAATTGGTTGAAGGTACAAGCACACATGACCTACTAAAGGATGTGGAGATATGCACATGCGAACATGAAGGAAGAGATATTATCCATTGGAACATACCGCCACGGATGAAGATAGTTACAGCTCTAGAATTTGCACACCTCTCAATGCAAAGCATTCGATCCTTTGTTGTTCCAAATGACTTTTCTCTAACCAATCCAGCATGTTTAAGCAAAGTATGCAGATAAGCAAACCATTGAGATACAAGTAGTATAGTACAGTATTAAACAAAGCAAGTCATTAAAACATAGCATAATTATATTACGATTACTTTCAAGAATATGTTGCTTTTGCATGGTATCTTGGTGGCAAACATCCTCATCGCTAGGTGCTGAAGGAACGCATTGATTACACCAGAGAGAAGTGGCAACCCTACTCAACTACCAAGAAACACGAGAGACTAACATTGTTGAGCATTCAATTTTTAGTTTATTGTCCTGAGGTCAATCAAGTCACCCTCACAAACCCACATGCCGCTAATTAAAGTCAGCATTACTGGAAATGGTACAGAGGCTGAATCAATTAATTCAGATCAGAGGGAGTATCACTTATCTGTTTTAACTTCTTATATACTATTAAGAAATAATACAAAGTATGTAACTACATATACAGATAAAACTCTTACAAATTAATAGCTAGTCTCCGCATATGCTCTGTAGTCTCAGCTACCTAAGATTTCACATACTTGGGGTTCTAAAATTAGACACCTGACTATACAACCTGCACCAATCCATGCATATTTAATATTACTTGTGTACATTATCAGAAAAAATTATTCCTTGTTACAAGAAAGAGCACAAAATCAGTTGTACCTGCCCAAGCTTATCAGGAGTCAACTCTTGGAATCTTGGAACAATGCGTCCCCCTGTAGTCAGTTTTCAAATGTTAGATAGTGTATTTATAAGACATTCAGGTTCACAAGGAGAGGTACTCATATCAACCTGTAGCTATGGCAATCAATTCCAATTCAACACCACCAACCCATCTGACAGCGGGCAGATTTCTTCGCATAAGCAAATGATTGGCTTCATCATCAAAACCCAATTGACACGTAACTAAGGTTGCACCAACATCCTGCAAGTGTATACAAACAAATCTTCAACTACTTATATTAAGAAATCAAACATGATATGATGCAAAGTAAATAAACTTTGTGCAAAATCATGACTTTGCCCTACTATAAAATATATTGAAATTTTGTAGGCTTTTACCTTGCATTTCTGAACCATATCATCAAAGTATTTCCGCTCTTGTCCACCCATCGTCTGGAATTGTTCTACAGTGTCAATGTCAACCTTATGCTTTGTCTTGGGCTTTGGTGGCTAAAATGGGCAGGTAAGGATGGCAATATTAGCATCCTCGATTCTTTTTGGCATTTGTGGGTGGCTCATATCTTTGTCAACAGCGATTTCGTATATTAGCTCAGTGTCCTCTAGCTTCCCACCAACTTTACCTTCTACTTTAATCAAGTCCAAGTTTACATCCTTCCTTTCCAAATCAGCAACAGCAAGGACTGCCCTGACGGCAATATCAGCAAGCATCTGCTTACAACGGTTAACACTACAGTTTAAGAATGACGGGTCCCATCAGACAAAGGGAGAGAAATGTAAATTGAATCTACCCTGCTTCCTGGCAGATCAAAACATTGGTTGCGTAACTGAGAAGTTAAGAGTGAATATCTTTGCCTTACATCTTTGAGCACTAGTAGAAAAAGGCCCATTTGTCCCGGTTCCAGAGGCCCATTCGTCCCGGTTCTGGAACCGGAACTAAAGCCCAAAACCTTTAGTCCCGGTTCGCTTACGAACCGAGACAGAATGTGCTCCATGTGGCCGCCGCGGGGAGCCCGGGCAGGAGGGCCTTTAGTCCCGGTTGGTAACACCAACCGGGACCAAAAAGCATCCACGCGTCAGCAGCTCAGGAGCTGGGGTTTTTGTTTTTTTTAAAGGGGGGGTTTGGGGGTTTTGGAGGGTTAATTTAGGGGTTTCATATATTGTGTTAGCTAGCTAATAGAGAGAAGTGACCTCTCTTATCTCCATGCTTGGTCGACGCTAGGTACTATACGTATAGAGAGAACTCGACACGCTAGCTAGTAAGCAAATGAAGGAACCATTAAGTACACAAGATCATCATGAACATATACAGAGAGAAGTGATCGACCTCTACTTCTCCGAGAGATTGGTCGAACAACAAGTTTTCGTATATCTATCCGACGCTACTAGCTACATATATACAATATAAGATCTCTTACAATCCCTAACATCTAAAGTCAATTTTCACATGGAATTCTCCAGCTGGATGGATGACGTGGTCAAGAAAGAATCCCGCCAATTCCTCTTGAATTGCTCGTATGCGATCTTGTGGTAGGAGTTCATCCCGCAGCTGCCAGATCTAAATTGAAGAAGAGGGTCAATACATGTGTATGAATGAAACTCAACACAAATGATGGTAATAAAAAAAAATTGTGAATATTTTTGCTTACGCACATCATATTGTTTTTGAGAGTACCCCCGCTTATTAAAGGCCGTCGCGTTGTAGATGAACTCGCAAACATAGTATCCACAGAAATCATTCCCGGCTTCCTGCCACAAGCACTTTACGAGAAATAGAGGTCAATCAAACTGATAAGCAAGCATGCTAAATGGTATTGGTGAAACTAGCTAGAATCAATGGGAGATGCGCGGAACTAGGTAGTAGTACTTACTTTCGGGTGTGTAAATCGCAGCTCGGTCGGCAGTCCCGGAGCTCTTGCGGTGAACTCTTTCCAAACCCTGCCAGACAAAGAAAATAATTACTTGATATCAGGAAATGAACAAAGTTGCCGATCTGGTGCGATAATGATCGATTGAACTTACTTCTGGAGCATTTCAGTCATGTCCGCATACTCCAGGGGATCTTTTCGTCTCGAGTCTAAGACGGTTACTACTCCCCGGTCAAGCTTAATCTCTAGCAGAATAAATTGAAAGCTGCGCACGCATGCATAACTCATCAGTTACAATACTATAACCTCGAGTAATAAGGGAAACCGGATATGCAGAAGACAGTAACACTCACTTGAAGTTGTAAGGAAAGAGTATTTTATCTTTGTTTTGATTTTTGAGCAACGATTGTAGCAAGTTGGCCTCGGCTTCTTCGACATTCTTTTTAACCGTCCATTCTTGTATGACATTTGGATTAATGAACCCAATGTCATAGATTTGTGCATTTCTGCATTCGACGATCTTCAATCTGCATAATATAGTGAGGATAATTATATATACATGCAATGAAAGAGCTGAGCTATATATAGTGACTTAATTACAGAAGTAGTACTTACAGACAGTAGCAAGTCACGAGTGATTTGTCGAGGGCCTTTTGATTGTATAACTGGAAAAACTCGTCAAAATCAACAGTAATATAATCCAATCCAACGAAGTCGTGCTCCTCTTTAATTCTCATCGTCAAAGCATCCTTCCCCGAGTTGCTGCAAGTTTCCATGTACCATTTATGGAATTTTCGCATCATCGTTGTTAGAGCACGACTTCCATCTTTGACGAGAGGCTTCCCGTACTGGTATCTGAATTCGTCCACCTCTAACATATCAAACACTACATCATCACCCAGGTAATCATCAGGATTAGTACCGGGCACCATCCCAGGCAGATTAGCGACGATATCGCTAGACACCTTGAGCAGGGGGCATGATTGGTTCGCCTGTTCGCCGAGTTGGGGAATTTTTTTCGCACTTCTTCGTTCTTCTAACCTTTTATCACTGGAAGTAGTTCCCGACCGGCACGCATCTCCATATGTCTTCTTAAGAGCGCGGAGATAGTTGTCATCCAGCGGAGGCGGTGGTGGTCGCTTCATGGCATCGATAGTGTGCTTCCCTTTCACCGGATCTATCGTCTCCTTCGGAGGTGGAGGTTTCTTTGCAAAAAAGTCCCTCAGTTCGGCAACACAGATTTCCTCGCTTTCCTTGTCAGTCCTCTCATATGGTAACTTTTCTAGAGGCTTGAGAGATGGACCATATCTGAATTGCCTCCCGCCTCTGCTTGTACTGCTAGCCGCCGGAGCGGCGGTGTCTCTCTTCCTATGTTGCTGACGAGGCGGAGGAGGAGGCGGAGTGCTCCGACGTGCCGGAAGAGGCGAAGGAGGAGGCGGAGTGCCGGCCTCATGCGCCGGAGGAGCCGTAGAAGGAGGCGGAGTGCCCTGATCACTCACCGGAGGAGGAGGAGGTGGAGTGCCCTAACTCGCTGGAGGAGGAGGAGGAGGCGGAGGCGTCTAGTTCGGAAGCTTGATGTGCTCCTTCCGCCATAGACAAGGAGTCTTCAGAGCAAGAACCAGCTGAGTCTTCCATTCACCTATAGGGTGGTCAAGATCGAGCTCCTCAAATCCCTCCGTTACTTCATCCACCATCACAACAGCATAGCCATGTGGAATCGGACGGCAGTGAAAAGTTCCGTCGGGTTGAGGAGGTGCAACAGAGCCGACAGCCGCCTTAACTTTGAGGTTCTGCCATTGTGTCATAAGCTGGCAATGTTGAGCCTCCGTGATAGCATCCACGGGGTAGCTAGGAGCCGTGAAGTCAGGCTGATGAACGAGCTCGGTGGAAGCCACGCTGCTTCTCCGCTGAGATGGCGGGGTAGCTTCGCCAGCTCGCTGGCTCTCAACTTGTTCCTCTAGCTTTTGTACTCTTGCATTCAGCTTCTGCATTTCTGTGAGCTCCAGTTTCCTCTTCCTCTCCCGGGTTTTGTAACCGCCTGCGCCGGGAAACCCAACCTTCCACGCAACGGAGCCTGGCGTGCCTCGTGTTCGTCCAGGGTGCTCAGGATTCCTGAGGGCCTCGGTTAGCTCGTCATTCTCTCTGTCGGGAATGAACATCCCTTGCTGCACTACGGCGATACACTTCTGAAGCTTCTTGACGGGTATTGCAAGTTGCTCGTCCGTCCAAACGCACTTCCCTGTTTCAGGGTCCAAGGTTCCCCCAACCTGGAAGAACCAAGTTCTTGAACGGTCTGGCCAGTTCAATGTCTCTGGTTCGACCCCTTTAGCAAGCAGGTCATTCTCAGCTTTGTCCCATAGCAGCCGGGCTTTGAGGTAGCCACCTGACGCCGTGCGATGGTGAAACTTCTTCTTTGCAGTATTTATCTTATTTGTCTCTGACATCTTCTTACTCTTGTCCGATGTCTTGTAGGCCACAAATGCGGGCCAGTGATCTCTTATCTTCTCAAATCGGCCGGTGAATTCTGGAGTCTTCCCTTTGTCGACAAACGTTGATTTCAACTCATTCTTCCACCTCCTGAATAGATCTGCCATCTTCTTAAGAGCACACGCCTTGACCAATGGCTCTATAACTGGCTTATCCGGATCCTCCTCTGGCGGTAGGGTGAAATTTGCCTTCAGCGAGGTCCAAAGATCATCTTTCTGTCTATCGGTGACATAAGAAACTTGAGGGTCTTCGTTCTTAGGCTTATTCCATAGCTGGATGCTGATCGGGATCATGTCCCTAACAATAGCCCCGCACTAAGCAGAAAATGCTTCCTTGGTCTGCCTGGGTTCAATCGGTTGGCCATCGTCCGAGATTGCTGTGATCATGAACCTTTCATCCTGGCGCAACCTTTTCTTCGGGCCTCGTCTCATTATCGAAGTTTGGCTCGATCCGGGGGGCTATAAAAGAAGAAACAAGATTTAATATATGTACATACCAAAACAATTAATGCATCAATTAGCTAGTCAGCACAGGCTTAATTAATATATATACCTCGCCGGACTTTGCAACAGCTCCCTCCTCCATTCGGTCACCGGAGCCATCATGATCATGTCCTTCCTCCTCCATTGTTCGATCACCGGAGCCTTCACCCTCTCCTTCCAGGCCATCGGTGTCGTTGAGATACGACAAGACATCACCTCCGCCGAGGATTATGTCCCCCAACAACTGTTCTGTTTCCAAGTCTCTTTGCTCCATAGTTTCTGCAAATATTACAGCATGGTAATTAATATACAAACATGAGAGATGGATATATTAGTGGCAAACATAGACCTAGCTAGCTAATCACGACAAGGAATATTAATTAGTGGCCTCGACGCTTCTACGGTTTGGGGTGGCCTCGACAACGCTTCTAGGGTTTGCGGTGGCCTCGACAACGCTTCTAGGGTTTGGGGTGGCCTCGACAACGCTCCTTTAACTTGGTAAATTTGGGTGGCCTCGACGCTTCTAGGGTTTGGGGTGGCCTCGGCAACGCTTCTAGGGTTTGGCCCGGACCGCCTCTCTCATGAATGTCCGATGTCCGGACCGCCTCTATCATGAATGTCAAACAAGGGATTTAACAAAATGGCACCATTCTGGATGTGCAGAAAATGGTCCCTATTTTTCCTGATCTCATCTACCCTTCTATATGTCATGTTGTCTAGTGTCAAAGGATTCAAGAAAACCATGGCTTCATCGTTAGCCGGAAGTAACAGGCGCAAGATGGCATGAAGCTCTCCAAAGTTATTTTGAAACGGAGTCCTGATAGGATAATTCGCTTTTTGGTACGAAGTTCATCAAGAGCCATTCGAATATCGCTATTTGGAAGGCCTTTGCTGAACTTCGTATCAAAAAGCGAATTATCCTATCAGGACTCCTTTCCAAAATAACTTTGGAGAGCTTCATACCATCATGCGCCTGTTACTTCCGGCTAATTATGAAACCATGGATTTCTTCAATACTTTGACACAAGAGAACGTGCACATATAGAAGCGTAGATGAGATCAGGAAAAATATAGATCAACTTAATTATGCACATCCATAATGGGGGCATTCTTGATAAATCTCTTATAAATCTCGACAGAGTTTGTCGGGTAGGGGCGGGAGGGAGTAGGAGATCGACAACGTTTTTTTCTAGGGTTTGGGTGTCCTTGAGAGTTGGTCGAGCGAGAGGGGGTTGATCGACGTCCCCCTCTCGACTCCTCGGCGATCCTCGACCCCTCGACGACCCTCGACCCCTCGGCGACCCTCGACCCTCTACCCTAGTTCCCGACCCTCGACCCTCGACCCCTCAGCGACCCTCGACCCTCTACCCTAGTTCCCGACCCTCGACCGCTCGGCGATCCTCAACACCCTCGTTCCCGATAAAAAATAAGAACAGGATGAAGAAGAAAAAAAGAGGAGAAGAAGAAGGAATAGAGGAGAAGAAGAAAAAATAGAAGAAGAAAAAAAAAGAGGAGAAGAAGAAGGAATAGAGGAGAAGAAGAAAAATAGAATAATATATAATATATTATTCTATTTTTCTTCTTCTCCTCTATTCCTTCTTCTTCTCCTCTTTTTTTTCTTCTTCTTCCTCTTCTTATTTTTTTTCTCCTCTTCTTCTCCTTCTTCTTCTCCTTCTTCCTCTTCTTATTCTTATTTTCCTTTTTCCTCTCCTTCTTTTTCTTCTTCTTCCTTCTTCCTTCTTCCTCTTTTCTTCTTTTTCCTTATTTTCCTTTTTTCTCTCCACTAACGTAAAATCTACTAACCTAAAATGCACTAACAGTACAACTAACCTAAAATGCACTAAATCAACTAACCTAAAATGCACTAAACTAAAATTGATATCTACTAACAACCTAAATAAAAAAAATTAATACATATATGAAAAAAAATCATCATATGAACAAAAAAAATTATATGAACAAAAAAATTTATATGAACAAAAAAAGCATACATCATCTATCATCAACATCATCATATCTATCATCAACATCATCTAATAAAATCATATGAAAAAAAATTAAGGGGGCCGGCCGGACCGTAGCGCGGGGCGGCGCGGACCGGGGCGGTGACGGCGCGGGGGCGGTGACGGTGCAGGGCAGGGGCAGCGCAGCGACGAGGGCTCGGGGCAGGGGCGGCGCGGCGACGAGGGCTCGTGGCAGGGGCAGCGCGGCGACGGCGTCGGGGGCAGGGGCGCGCGCGGTGACGAGGGCTCGGGGCAGGGGCGCGGCGACGGCGACGGAGGCAGGGGCGGCGCAGCGACGGCGTTAGAGGCAGGGCGATGACGGCGACGGCGGGGCAGAGGGGCAGCCTGGCGGCGTCGTCGGAGGGATCGAAGATGAACTGAATGAAAATTTTGACAAGTGATGCTTATATAGACGAAGCATTGGTCCCGGTTGGTGGCACCAACCGGGACCAACGCACCCCTTTCGTCCCGGTTGGTGCTACCAACCGGGACCAAAGGTCGTTTTCAGCAGAAACTGACCTTTGGTCCCGGTTTGTGGCACCAACCGGGACTAAAGGGGGGCATTGGTCCCGGTTGGTGCCACGAACCGGTACCAACGCACCCCTTTCGTCCCGGTTGGTGCTACCAACCGGGACCAAAGGCCTTGCGCTGGCGCGGTGCGGTGGGATGTTTAGTCCCACCTCCCTAGTTGAGAGAGCTCGAGAGTGGTTTATAAGCACTGCTGCGCCCACCCTCTTGACCTCCTCTCAACTGCAGGCTTTCATGCCTAATCTGTCACTCCTTGCCTGTGGGCCTACTGGGCCTGCTGCGGGCCTGAATCCTGGCCCATGGTTGGGTTTCTAGTCGTATTCAGGCCATGGTGGCCCAGTAGGTGGCATTTTTTTTCCATTTTTTGTTTCCTTTTTTGCTTTATTTATTTTATTTTATTTCTACTTACAGCAAAATACTTACTATTTTTCAGTGATTATTTTTCTTTTAGGTAATAAAAATTATAAACTTTCTGTTAGTGCCATTAGTTTTCCAATTTGAATAGTTTAAATTTGAATTTTTTGAAATTTATGTGAATCACTAGTTTGTGAATAACTTTACTATAAAAATAGATTTTTGAGTGATTGTTTTTCCTGTTATTTAATATTACTGTGTTTTATCATTAAATTCAATTTGGTAATTTTTAGGTTATTTGAAATGTCTGTTTTAATCAAAAACAGATTTTGTTATTTTAGTTTGCTATTAAAGTTTCAAACAAAAAAAATTCGAAGAGGTTGAAAGTTGGCATGGTATCATCATTTCACCCACATAGCATGTGCTAAAAAGTTGAGAGAGTTACGGCAAAAACTGGATGCACTTCACATACAAAATGGACAATCTCTTTTGAAGTATCAGGGTTTCATACAGAAACTCATCTGTTACAAAGGGATTTCATTTTTTTGAACTTATTTGAACTCCAAACTTGTTGTGTGTTCAAAATGCACCATTCAAAGCCACATCATCAATTTTCAACCCTTTCTGACTTCATTTGTTATTTTTCATGCATTTACTGATTTTTTTTGAGCTATATGACCCTGAAATTGAAAAGCACTACAAATGAACTCTGAAAAGGTTGAAAGTTGGCATGGTATCAGCATTTCACCCACATAGCATGTGCTAAAAAGTTGAGAGGGTTACGGCAAAAACTGGATGCACTTCATGTACAAAATGGACAATCTCTTTCGAAGTATCAAGGTTTCATACGGAAACTCATCTGTTACAAAGGGATTTCATTTTTTTGAACTCCAGACTTTTTGTGTGTTCAAAATGCACCATTCAAAGCCACATCATCAATTGTCAACCCTTTCTGACTTCATTTTTTTTTCATGCATTTACTGATTTTTTTTTTTTGAGCTATATGACCCTGAATTGAAAAGCACTACAAATGAACTCTGAAAAGGTTGAAAGTTGGCATGGTATCATCATTTCACCCACATAGCATGTGCTAAAAAGTTGAGAGGTTACGCAAAAACTGGATGCACTTCATGTAAAAATGGACAATCTCTTTCGAAGTATCAGGTTTCATACGGAAACTCATCTGTTACAAAGGGATTTCATTTTTTTGAACTATTTGAACTCCAAACTTTTGTGTGTTCAAAATGCCCATTCAAGCCCATCATCAATTTCAACCCTTTCTGACTCATTTTGTTTTTTCATGCATTTACTGATTTTTTTGAGCTATATGACCCTGAAATTGAAAAGCACTACAAATGAACTCTGAAAAGGTTGAAAGTTGGCATGGTTCATCATTTCACCCACATAGCTGTGCTAAAAAGTTGAGAGGTTACGGAAAAAACTGGATGCCTTCACGTACAAAATGGACATCCTCTTTCGAAGTATCAGGGTTTCATACAGAAACTCATCTGTTACAAAGGGATTTCATTTTTTTGAACTTATTTGAACTCCAAACTTGTTGTGTGTTCAAAATGCACCATTCAAAGCCACATCATCAATTTTCAACCCTTTCTGACTTCATTTGTTATTTTTCATGCATTTACTGATTTTTTTTTGAGCTATATGACCCTGAAATTGAAAAGCACTACAAATGAACTCTGAAAAGGTTGAAAGTTGGCATGGTATCATCATTTCACCCACATAGCATGTGCTAAAAAGTTGAGAGGGTTACGGCAAAAACTGGATGCACTTCATGTACAAAATGGACAATCTCTTTCGAAGTATCAAGGTTTCATACGGAAACTCATCTGTTACAAAAGGCATTTCATTTCTTCACATGTAACTGCAGTGATATTCTAGATCAAAGGCATCATCATAATAGTTGTGGAAAGAAAGTCTTCACTTTTTCTTCGCTTGTGTCCTTTGCTTATTGCACCGTAGCCATGGATAATCTTCATCGTTTAACAAGGTGCTTGGGTCAGCCTTGACTTTGAAGGGAGGAATTTCATGAAACTTTTCATAATCTTCAGACATGTCTGTCTTGCCCTCCAATCCCACGATGTCTCTTTTTCCTGAAAGAACTATTTGGCGCTTAGGCTCATCGTATGATGTATTCGCTTCCTTATCTTTTCTTTTTCTCGGTTTGGTAGACATGTCCTTCACATAGAAAACCTGCGCCACATCATTGGCTAGGACGAATGGTTCGTCTGTGTACCCAAGATTGTTCAGATCCACTGTTGTCATTCCGTACTGTGGGTCTACTTGTACCCCGCCTCCTGACAGATTGACCCATTTGCACTGAAACAAAGGGACCTTAAAATCATGTCCGTAGTCAAGTTCCCATATGTCCACTATGTAACCATAATATGTGTCCTTTCCCCTCTTGGTTGCTGCATCAAAGTGGACACCGCTGTTTTGGTTGGTGCTCTTTTGATCTTGGGCGATCATGTAAAATGTATTCACATTTATCTCGTACCCTTTCTAAGTCAATACAGTCGAAGATGGTCCCCTGGCCAACGAGTACAGCTCATCAGAAACAGTGTTGTCACCCCTGAGACGTGTTTGCAACCAACTGCCGAAAGTCCTGATGTGTTCACATGTAATCCAGTCATCACACTGCTCCGGGTGTTTGGAGCGCAGAATGTTCTTGTGTTCATCGACATACGGGGTCATCAAGGTAGAGTTCTGTAGAACTGTGTAGTGTGCTTGAGACCAAGAATGCCCGTCCCTACATATTATTGAGTCCCCTCCTAGCGTGCCTTTTCCAGTCAGTCTCCCCTCATACCGCGATTGAGGGAGACCAATCTTCTTAAGGTCAGGAATGAAGTCAACACAAAACCCAATGACATCCTCTGTTTGATGGCCCATGGAGATGCTTCCTTCTGGCCTAGCGCGGTTACGGACATATTTCTTTAGGACTCCCATGAACCTCTCAAAGGGGAACATATTGTGTAGAAATACAGGGCCCAGAACGACAATCTCGTTGACTAGATGAACTAGGACGTGCGTCATGATATTGAAGAAGGATGGTGGGAACACCAGCTTGAAACTGACAAGACATTGCGCCACATCACTCCTTAACCTTGGTAGGATTTCTGGATCGATCACCTTCTGAGAGATTGCATTGAGGAATGAACATAGCTTCACAATGGCTAATCGAACGTTTTCCGGTAGAAGCCCCCTCAATGCAACCGGAAGCAGTTGCGTCATAATCACGTGGCAGTCATGAGACTTTAGGTTCTGGAACTTTTTCTCTGGCATATTTATTATTCCCTTTATATTCGACGAGAAGCCAGATGGGACCTTCATACTGAGCAGGCATTCAAAGAAGATTTCCTTCTCTTCTTTGGTAAGAGCGTAGCTGGCAGGACCTTCATACTGCTTTGGAGGCATGCCGTCTTTTTCGTGCACATGTTGCTGGTCCTCCCATGCCTCCGGTGTATCTTTTGTCTTCCCATACACGCCCAAGAAGCCTAGCAGGTTCACGCAAAGATTCTTCGTCACGTGCATCACGTCGATTGAAGAGCGGACCTCTAGGTCTTTCCAGTAGGGTAGGTCCCAAAATATAGATTTCTTCTTCCACATGGGTGCGCGTCCCTCAGCGTCATTCGGAACAGATAGTCCACCGGGACCCTTTCCAAAGATTACTTGTAAATCATTGACCATAGCAAGTATGTGATCACCGGTACGAATGGCGGACTTCTTCCGGTGATCTGCCTCGCCTTTGAAATGCTTGCCTTTCTTTCGACATTGATGGTTGGTCGGAAGAAATCGACGATGCCCCAGGTACACATTCTTCCTGCATTTGTCCAGGTATATACTTTCGGTGTCATCTAAACATTGCGTGCATGTGTGGTATCCCTTGTTTGTCTGTCCTGAAAGGTTACTAAGAGCAGGCTAATCATTGATGGTTACAAACAGCAACGCATGCAGGTCAAATTCCTGCTGTTTGTGCTCATCCCACACACGTACACCGTTTCTGTTCCACAGCTATAAAAGTTCTTCAACTAATGGCCTTAGGTACACATCAATGTCGTTGATGGGTTGCTTAGGGCCTTGGATGAGAACTAGCATCATAATGAACTTCCGCTTCATACATAGAGTCACGGGCCAGGTGCTGTGATTGCTGCTCTGCTCCCCAAAAGGATTAATGCCATCCGCGCTTAAACCAAACCATACGTTCCTTGCATCACCTGCAAAGTCATCCCAATACTTTCTCTCGATTTTTCTCCACTGCGACCAGTCAGCGGGTGCTCTCAACTTCCCGTCTTTCTTACGGTCCTCTCTGTGCCATCGCATCAACTTGGCATGCTCTTTGTTTCTGAACAGACGTTTCAACCGTGGTATTATAGGAGCATACCACATCACCTTGGCAGGAACCCTCTTCCTGGGGCGCTCGCCGTCAACATTACCAGGGTCATCTCGTCTGATCTTATACCGCAATGCACCGCATACCGGGCATGCGTTCAAATCCTCGTACGCACCGCGGTAGAGGATGCTGTCATTAGGGCATGCATGTATCTTCTGCACCTCCAATCCTAGAGGGCATACAACCTTCTTTGCTGCGTACGTACTGTCGGGCAATTCGTTATCCTTTGGAAGCTTCTTCTTCAATATTTTCAGTAGATTCTCAAATCCTTTGTCAGGTACACCATTCTATGCCTTCCACGGCAGCAACTCCAGTGTGGTACCGAGCTTTGTGTTTCCATCTTCGCAATTGGGGTACAACCCTTTTTTGTGATCCTCTAACATGCGATCGAACTTCAGCTTCTCCTTTTCACTTTCGCATTGTCTCTTTGCATCAACAATGACCCGGCGAAGATCATCATCGGGCACATCGTCTGGTTCCTCTTGATCTTCAGCTTCCCCCGTTGCAGCATCACCGTATTCAGGGGGCACATAAATGTCATCATCGTCTTCTTCTTCGCTGTCTTCCATCATAACCCCTCTTTCTCCGTGCTTGGTCCAAACATTATAGTGTGGCATGAAACCCTTATAAAGCAGGTGGGTGTGAAGGGTTTTTGAGTCAGAGTAAGACTTCGTATTCCCACATATAGGGCATGGACAACACATAAAACCATTCTGCTTGTTTGCCTCAGCCACTTCAAGAAAATTATGCACGCCCTTAATGTACTCGGAGGTGTGTCTGTCACCGTACATCCATTGCCGGTTCATCCGTGTGCATTATATATAATTAAGTGTGTCAAAAACCATTATAGAACATCATGAATACAGAAGTGACCAAATTAATTAATAGAAGTTCATCATCACATTAAAACCAAAGTACATACATAATTCTCATTGTACAACATATAGCTCTCCAGAGCATCTAATTAAACCATACATTGAAACTATGTAAAACATTTCAATGCAACAACTAATGCGATCATAATCGCAACTAAGGTAACAATTGATCCAACGGCATAATGATACCAAGCCTCGATATGAATGGCATATTTTTTCATCTTTCTAATCTTCAAGCGCATTTTATCCACCTTGCTCTTGTGATCATCGACGACATCCGCAACATGCAACTCCAATATCATCTTCTCCTCCTCAATTTTTTTCAATTTTTCCTTCAAGTAATTGTTTTCTTCTTCAACTAAATTTAACCTCTCGACAATAGGGTCGGTTGGAATTTCTGGTTCACATACCTCCTAGATAAAAAAATCTATGTCACGTTGGTCGGCATAATTATCATAGACAGGACGAGGGCCGACGGAGGCGGATACCAAAACCATCGCACTATATAATAACAAACAATAATAAAAGTAAGAAAATTACACAAGTATCTATCTTAATCATACAAGTAAGAACTTTTTTCTTTTACAAAGAAGATAAGACCAAGAGGCTCACCACGGTGGTGCCGGCGACGAGATCGGCGCGGGCGATCGACGGCAGTGAGGACGGAGACGAGACAGGAAGGACCGCCAAACCTAGACAAATCTCGAGGAAAATGGAGCTTGGACAAGGAGCTTCGAGAGGAGAAAGCTTAAGTGTGGCTCGGGCATTTCATCGAACACCTCATGTGCATAGGAGGTGAGCTAGAGCACCACAAAGCACTCCCACGGCCGGCCCAAAAAACAGAGCACTCTACTGCTCTGCTCGCGGGCGAGGGGGTATATATAGGCATCTCATTGGTCCCGGTTCGTGGCTGGAACCGGGACTAAAGGGCCCCCTTTGGTCCCGGTTCCAGCCACGAACCGGGACAACCATTGGTCCCGGTTCGTGGCTGTCCCCAAAGGGGCCAGACGAACCGGGACCAATGCCCCACGAGGCCCGGCCGGCCCCCTGGCCTCACGAACCGGGACCTATGCCCCCGTGGGTCCCGCTTCGTGACTGAACCGGGACTAATGGGCTGGCCCGGCCTGGACCGAAGCCCTGTTTTCTACTAGTGGAGGACAGAGTTGTCATGCAAGTCTGCACCAAGGGCTCTATATTTGCAGCAGTGAACTCAAACCTAGTGGAGATATGTTCAAGGTGATCAACAGACATCCATTTGCTCCAGGATCGTCGCTCCGTCATTTGCTTAAAAAACAAAAGGGAGGTAATTATTCAGAAACTCGGACTTCCCTTCTTTTGGGAATAAAATCCAAGTAATATCCAACGGAATTACAAACGGACCTTAAGTTAGGCAAGCACACACATGCAAATTCTAGAACTCCGGACAGATACTGCATAGCACACACCCAAAATCCCTAGCTGAAACAAATGCAAGGGCCAGATCACATGCTAGCAACGACTAAAGAACCTTAAGTTAGGCTAAGATCGGGAAGCAGAGTGGGGAGGGGAGTGAGAGAGGGCGGTGGAGCAGTTACTGATGGTGATGTCGCCGTCGGGGGACTGGAGAATCTTGTCGATGCCCTTGGGGCCGAGGGAGGTGCGGAGGCTGCGCGCGATGGCCTTGCCGGCGGCGACGTTGGCCTTCTGCGCGTCGAGCCCCCGCAGGCAGGACTTGCTCTCCTGCTCCCTCAGGATGATGAAGGGCCATCCGAAATCGTTGAACGCCAGGCCGGCGCCGCCGATGAACGGGACGCGCGCGCGCGGCGCTTCTAGAAGGGTCGGCTAGGGTTCCGGAGGTGGGAGGAGGAGGGGGGATTTGGGAGGGGGGAGGCGACTGAGGTGGGACGTGCGAGGAAGGACGCGGGCCCATTTTTTTCTTTCGCTGCCTACCCGAGTCGCCGCACTATTCATTGCCAACGTGGATGCAGTGGTTGTGTCTAGCACCCCACTCATCCTTTATATGTTCAATTCCCGTATTCTTACAAAGACTTCTTTTTGTACGTGGGGATTGAGATATCTTTTTCAATCAGGCATAGGCTTTCTTATTAACGTGAGGCTTGTGGACTCTAAATTTGTACGTGTCCTTTTACTTCCTTCAAGCGAACATGCACGTGATTTTTGATTAAGTGAGAAGTGGGATGTGGGTTCTTTCTTTTAATGTGAGAAGATGTTTTCTGTACGTATTCTTTTTTCCTTTTATTCAAAAGTCAGAAGCACGTCTTCTTTTTGGAACTTGGCGTGTTTTTTTTATTAGAAATACATTTTTTCTACGTGATGTCTTTCTGTAATAATAAGCTGCGTGTCTCATTTTTGTATGCATTCACATACACTGTATTTTTTTATATGGCATAGTCTTCTAATAAATCTTGACCATTAAATTTTAAATCTAATGATTGAATTAATCTCTCTTTTTTTACGCGAGGAGATGTTATTTTATTTCTATGTATTATTTTTCATTTTTATCAAAAGGGAGAAGGCACCTAATTTTTTGGAACTTGGACGTGGTGGATGCTTTTTTTTCTTTCTAAATCATGATGGCTCCTTTTGTCTAGCGTTAGGACTCTTTTTTTTTTTGCATGGTGGGCTCTTTGTAACGTGATGGCTTCTTTCTAATAATGGCAAGTCTCTCTTTTTTGTACGTAACATACACAATGTTTTTTGTAAGGTGGACTCTTCTAATAAATCTTGACCATTAAAATTTAAATCTAATGACTGCATTATTCTTGACGATATGGATTAACGTAGAGGCTCAAAAGGTGCTTCCAATTAGTAAATATAAGATATGTGTTCACCCTAAAAAAATTGAATTCAATTTTGGTTTGAAAAAATCGGACGAAAAAAAATCCAAAAATCCCGAGATTTTTCAGAAACCGGCCTTTCAACCCCAGACCCAAAAAAAATCGGTAACGAAAAAAAAAAACCTTGACCACAACACACTCATTTTTCATCAGCTCCCACGTAATGGCTAAGTCCCGATCCGGCGATCCTAAGAACAATCGGAGCCCAGCCTGAGACAGCACGCTGGTTTCAGCTCCTCGTCTCGAGACAGCACGCCCGCTGCTTGCCGCCACAGCGTTTGAGGGTGTCGCTGGCCGGGCCTGAGGGCTGTCGTTGCAGGCGACGCTAGGCCATGCGCCTCCGTGCACAGGACGCCTTGCCACGGCCGTAGTTGTGCGGCTGGTCGAGTGCGCCGCGGATTGAGGTGGAGATGAGCGGAGGCACTTACACCGATGCAGGCGGCCGGCGACCACGCTGATGCAGAGTTTATGAAATGCGACGCCTCCCTGCACCAGTCAGAAAAGTTGCCAAATTACGCTTAGTGGCGGATCAATATTATTTAAAAGATTATTACAGGATATCAGTGAGTTTTTAGAAAAACTAATGGTGTTTTGTAGTTTTTTTGGTTTGTTCATAAATGGCGTTTTGTAGTTAACTCCTGTGATGAGTCATAGATAGTGAGACCAACAATGTGATTTACCGCCTTGGAGTCCCAGGAAGTCCCTCCGACAGTGGTGGAAATGCTTAGTGCTCGTCAAAGAGGACACTTTAAGCATCTACGTACCAAATGTCCAAACGAGCTGCCCAGTCAGTGGCCGGACGCAAAACTGCCACCCAACCGGGCTTCTCACAACCGACTCTATGGCAGAGACTGACCGGCACACTTCACATCCGACCTATCTGGGGCAGATATGGTGTAACACCTCATTTGTAACACTTCCCTTTTGGGCAATATATCCAACTTGATCCTCATCTAATTCTAAGTGGGTTTCTTCTTTTGTGGCTTCATTTGGTTTTGCTTGTTGCTTTATGTATTGCTTTTGCCATGCTTAGCTTGTCATATTGTATTTGCTCATTCATGTTGTTATCATGTGGTGCATCATATTCCTTGCTATGCATTGCTCACCGCTTGCCATATTGCATTTGTGCATCATTGTCATTTTGCTTATGCCATCATGTGATGCATCATGATCATTGCTATGTTGTTGTGCATTGTCATCTTGCAAATATCCCTTGCATCATTATCTTCCCTTCTCCTTTCTTTTATTTTTGCAAGTGAAATTTTACCCTCCTCCATTAATGTCCAACTTTTCCCCAATAGTCTCACACCATGGTATAAACCTCTCTGCCAAATTTCAGCTCTTTTGAAATTGTTTTGGTTGGGTTTTAAAATGGCTCAAGTTTGAATTATATTCAAACTTGAATTATTTTCCTAACTCTAAAAATGCCCAAGACAATTTTATCAAATAGTGCACATTTCCAGAAGCATGAGGTTATTCTCATCTCACCTAAATTCCTCTCCTAGACCCCTGGCCTTTTCCCTTTCTTTCAGCTGTTTATTTAAATAGACAGAGATTAAAAGAAGTGGAGAAGGGCCTTACCTGGGCCGGCCACCCAGCACAGCAGCAGCTACCTCGGCCTCCAGCCGGCCCAGCCAGCCCGCGCGCTCCCCTCCCCTGCTTTTTCTCACCCACACGCGCACGCACCCCCGCTAGCGCGCGCCCACGTGGCCGCGTCAGTCCCACTGGTCAGCGAGCGTGCCCACGCCCGCACCCACCTTTTCTTCCTCCTTCGGTCCCATTACTAGGAAAACCCTTACCAGTAGCGCTGGTTTTTTTGCTATTAGTAGTGCGGGCATGCGCGCTACTGCTACGGCGCTACAGCTATTTTTTAGCAGTAGTGCTTGTTTGGCCCAGCGCTACTAGTATCTAAAGCTAGCTGTAGCGCGCTTCCCCCCAGCGCTACTGATAATTATCTACAGCGTGTGGAACTAGCCAGCGCTACTGGTAATCTTTACCCCCACACCACTGCTAACTTTTGTATTTTTTTTTTCCATTTTGGCTCCGTACACAATTAAACAGATCCACCGTTTATACAATAACATGCATATTGATACACACCCGGAAGAAGCCAGAGACTTGGGCCTGACACTCTGGCCACTCATCATACACACCCGGAACATGCCCTACATACACGGCATACCACTTCCTCGCCATCGTTGATCTATATACCTGTCAGAGATGCACATATATATATATATATATATATATATATCATGAAGCGAATTCAACGAAACAGTTATGAAATAGAAGCAACATATATAGTAAACATAGTTAACAAATTTCATCGTACCGAAAGTAATTAACTAGAGCGCGGCACCATACATCTAATAGTTTCGTCGTACTGAGAGATTCGAAGTTTCGTCGTACAGAAAGTAACAAGTAACTAAACAGACACATTGTTTTTAAGCAGTGCACTCATCCCATCTGTCCATATCCGGAAGGATGGACCCAAGCTTAGTGAAAGGCATCATGTCCTGACGCTGTAGGGCAATGCGGGTTCGGACGTCAGCTCGCGATATTGGGCCGCCGTAGAACATCCCATTCTCTTCGAGGACATCTTTCATGATGATGGACGCAATTTCCTGCTGGATCCGGTAGAAAACATTTCGAAGTTGATTATCCGGCACGGCTCCAAAGGCTTCGGCCCATCTCTGGATATGGGTATCGGATGAAGATTTCATGCAAAGTGATTGCACATCCCTTCTGTACTCCATCATTAGATGGATGACGTAGAATCCATCATTCTCACTTCTTGCTGGTTGCTGGATGAAACAGAAGTCAGTCTTGTGGCCGAAACAAAGCCCGGCCTTATTTGTTTTTTTGCATTGGATGTAGCCACCCCGCATACTGAAGCCGAGCATAGCTCTGTCCAGAACATACTTTATGTGTGTGTAATCTTTCTTCTGTATGTTCTTCGACGGGCCCAAATATAGAGAGCGGGAGTAACGCGGGTAAAGAACGATGAGAACGGCACGACACCCCCCGCTGCGCAAAATACACGATCAAGTTAGCCTCCATGCGTGCAAAGTAACTATTGAAATGCACGTATGTATTATAGTGCTATCCGCGGATGACTTACCTGGGATGATAAGGTAGGAGAATCGTTTCTTTGTCCTTATTGCTGACCAAGAATTCTTCAATGTACCGACTCGCATATTGACGGTTGGCATCGTTGATTGACAAGAAGCCCTCATGCATGTAGTATGGGTCTGCGACCGCAAGACCGGTGACTTGCTCTCTCCTGACGATGTAGTTCATGTGCAGCGCATACAGGCGGACGAACGTAAAATCGAGTGTCCTCATTTGAAACATCTGGAAGATGTAATCAAACCTCAGGAAGAAGAGGTCCGACGGGCATGTGTGGACGTACATCTTGCAACTGCTCGGCACATGAACCGTATAAAGTGGGTATCCTGGATCATCCGAGGCGAGGAGGCTTCTCTCTGTCGAAAGCACATGGTCATGGAGTCTCCTGAGATCCCCTGTTATGGCAGCTAGTGCATTCGCCGGTACCATTGGCTCTCCCGCGACATGGATTAATGGCGCATGTTTCATCGGTACACTGTCAACCTTAGTCGAAGGCGGCTGGCTGCTAGAACCAACATTGCCAGCTTTATTGGATTTTCTCGCCGTCGATCTCTTCCTCTGCTTCTTCTTAGTGCGCTCAGGTGCTGGTGGGTCTGTCAGACCCTCCCTGAGCACCACCCCTAGTGTTGTCGGGCTCAGCATTGGACGACTCTGGCTAATTAGTTGAGCTTGGGTGGAACCGGCATCTGGAGGCGTGTCCTGCGAGGATTGCATGAACAAAGACTTCTTGCACTCCCGAGGACGTTCCGGCTCTGGTACATGCATCTCATATTCATATGGTTGACTCATTGTTACTTCGTTGTCATAGTCGGTATTGATATACTGGAGAGGGTCATCGGCGTCCTCCATGTCATGATCCATATCCTCTTCCATGGGGCAGATGGCATCATCTGCCGGAACAGTTGGCCCTCCTTCCTGAGGTCCCGTTGGTGTGCTCCCGGCCACCTCGACACGAAGAAAATTTTTCGGCCACAGGATCGGCCAATTTTTGCATTGGCCAAGCTGCGTGGGGGTCTCGTCATCCTCTCCATCAGTTTGTATCGGACGAGGGAAACCCTCGTAGCCCGCTTTCACACTCGCCACGGAGACCCTTAAGGCGTTATCAGGCATCTGCCGGCGGTGGAACAATCGATCCTTGGGCTTCACTATAGTACCCTTCCCCACATCCACCAACCCGCCCTTCATGTGGTAAAGGAGGGTGCACGGAGTGGAGTCGGCCTACAAAGACATATACATGCGGCGTCAGAGATCCAAAAAGAACGGCAACTGAAGATTAATTAATTAGTTGAGTTGATGAAGGTGCGACGCGTATTTACCGTGAGGGCTTCGAGCTCAGCCAATGTCGACGGCCCGACATTCAAGCCAGAGATCATCACTGTTTATATCTTTCTCCTCCGTGTAGAACGTGTATCCGTTGATATCGTATGCTTGATAAGTCGCGAGGTTGGTTGAAGGGCCATGTGCTAAGGCGTATATGAGCGTTCCGTTCGGACAACCCTCTTCCGGGGGATTAGCCAGAACTCGCTCTTTGAACCAACGCAAGAAAGTGGAGTTGTGCTCTCTAATAACTTCATCGTCCATCCTGTGCACCCCACGGTCATGGTACTTCTTTGCAATGGTCTCTTTGTGCAGTGTCACGAAATCTTCTAGCACATCTAGGTGTTGTAGCACTACTAAGTTTGCCCTGTCAAGGTCATTTTGTCGGCCCGAGCGTAACACATTCACATCCCTATGAACGTTGGTGTGAACTTCGCCTTCGAGCCTTCCACAGTGCTTGTTGACGGGCAAACCAACAACAGGGTCTCCGGTGCCTACTAGATAACTCTCACAGAAAGAGATGCACTCTTTGGTCAGATATCCCTGGGCTATGCTTCCATCTGGACGGGACATGTTACGAACGAATCCTTTGATGACCCCATTCATCCTCTCGAATGGCATCATGCTGTGCATGAATGTCAGCCCTAGGTCGATGATGTCGTCCATGATGTGGACACATAGATGCACCATGACATCAAAGAACGCGGGCGGGAAGTACATCTCTAGCTCATTCAGTATGACAACGATCTCTTCCTGTAGCCTATGGAGTTGCTTCACACTGATCGACTTTTGAGAGATAGCATCAAAAAAGTGGCATAGGTCAGTAAGCATCTCACGCACATGTGTGTCCATAATCCCTCTAAGTGCAACCGGGAGTAACTGCGTCATCATTACATGACAGTCGTGAGACTTCATCCCACTGAACCTTTTTTTCTTAGTGCCCAGATATCTGCTTATCTTCCCACAGTATCCGGAACTAACTTTGATTCCGGCAAGGCACTTGAACAATTGATCGACCTCCTTCGGATCTAAAGTGAAGCAAGAGGGGGGGGGGGGGGCAATATTGTTCTTCCTTCTTGTTTACTTTTTGCTCCTATCTTCCGTCTCCGTCTTCGTCTCGATCTCTTCTGATGACCTTTTACCGGGCATTTGGAGATCTTTCCTGATATTAAAAAATTCCAAGTCTTTTCTTGCCTTCGGCCCATCCTTGGTCCTCTCCGGCATGTTCATCAATGTTCCAAGCAAACTCTCGAGGATATTTTTTGTGATATGCATTTGATCAAGGCTATGAGGCGTGTCGAGTATGGGCCAGTATTCCAAGTCCCAGAAAACAGATCTCATCTTCCATACCTTCAGCAGGGGCTCCGGCGCCTTTTTCTTCGTCTTTCCCGGCGAGGGGCACTCTTCCCAGTTCTTTAATAACTCATATATTTCTGCACCGCTACGCTTACGTGGAGGACCTCGATGCTCAGCCTTACCATTGAATAGATCTCCACGCTTTCTCCACAGGTCATCCTTCTCGAGCCATCTTCGATGCCCCATGTACACGATTTTGGAAGACCCGCCATCTTTCGATAGCTGCAGAGAAGTTGTATCATTCATGCACCTCGTGCATCCGCAATATCCGTGGCACACCTGGCCGGAGAGATAGCCATAACCGAGATAGTCCTGCACCGTCGTGATCAGCGCGGCTCTCATGTAGAAATACTCTCCTTTGCTTGCATCCCATGTCTTGGCCGGCGTTGTCCATAAGGTCTGTAGCTCCTCTTTCAGTAACCCGAGATACAGATTTATATCATTTCCCGGTTGTCTCGGCCCTTGAATAAGCATAGCCATGTGTATGTATTTTTCCTTCATGCACAACCAGGGGGGAGGTTGTACATCCATACAAACACGGGCCATGTGCTATGATTGGTGTTCTGGTTGCCAAATGGATTCATGCCATCACTACTAGCGCCAAGCACGATGTTCCTTGGATCATTTGCGAAAAAATCAAATTCAGCATTTAATGCTCTCCACTGGCTAGCTTCTGCAAGGTGTCTCAGCTTCGGCTCATCTCCGTCATCTGGCTTCACCCTCTCCGCGTGCCAGCGCATAAGCTTTGCTTCCTTAGGATCTACGAAATACTGCTGTAGATGCGGAGTGATCGGAAAGTACCATACAACTTTCTGTGGAGCTTTCTTTCCGGCCTTTTTATATCGTGAAGCATTGCACTTTGGACAGATGGTTTTTTCCGCGTGCTCGTTCCGATATATGATGCAATCATTGATGCATGTGTGATATCTAATGTGTGGCAGATCAAGAGGGCACACGATTTTCTTTGCCTCCTCGACACTAGTAGGACATAGGCTTCCCGCGGGAAGAACCTTCTTTAGATACTTCAGAAGCTCATCCAGGTTTGTATCTGTCCATTTGTTTTTTGCCTTCGTCTTTAGAAGTTCTAGTGTGGAACTCAAGCGGGTCACCTCGGGATTGCAACCATCATACAAAGGAGTCATCGAGTCTACCTCCAGTTGCGCCAATTTTGCCTCCTCTCTAGAAGCAGCACTGTCGCTAGTCGTCTTCTTGCAAAGCAGGTCTCAAACATGCGGGTCCCGCATGGCTGAACTTAGTAGCGACGAAGACGGCGGCGTGTCCGCATCTTCTCCGCCTTGAACTGCCTCTTCGCCATCGACATTTCCGAGGCCGCCTTCCTCTTCGGGCACATAATCGGTCATCTCTTCGTCTGGTGGCCCCATGTCGTTATTTCCTGCCCCGTCGACATCCTCATCATCATCATCATCTTCACTTATCAACCGAGTATGACCATGCATGAAACCATGCATGAGCAGGTGCGCCTTGAATGTGCCACCCTCAAAGGGGTCGAGCCTGACTATTCCTTTGCATTTTCGACAAGGACATAAAACATCCTTCAGTCTTTTTTCATACATGTCATCCACAGCGGATTGCCAGTATCTTTCCATCATCCTTCCATCGACCTTCATGATCACCTGCGCACGGAGCAAATATTATAACCACGTATATATGCATGCATGGATCAAATTCATACAAAAATTCGGCATGACCTTCCCTAAACATAGGACATATTGAGTTTGCCCGAAATTCACCGAAACGGAATTGAATCGACATTTCGGCAAAACATAGGAAACTCATGTCACCCACATTATTTCATCAAATACACAATGTAGGCAACTCAAATTATGCCACACACAATTCGGTATATTCTCATATCGCCCATATATATATAGTTTCGGTCCTATCCACACAAACACTTTTTTTTGCTCACCTATGTGTCGAGAGGGATATCGAGCACCTTTCTTCTTAGTTACCTAGTAGCTCTAGATATATATATATATAGCTCGAACTAGCTAGCTAGCTCCCTAGGGAGAGAGAGAGCTAGGGAAGAGTGAGGAGAGGAGAGAGGAGAAGAGGGAAGGCATTAATGGAAGGGGGTGGTGGAGGGCAAAGAAGAGGGGAGGAGGCATTAATGGAGGGGGTGGTGGTGGGAGGCAAGAGAAGAGGGGGGTGGTCGAGGGCAAGAAGAGGGGGAGGGGCTCTAATGGCGGTGTGGTGGAGGCAAAGAAGAGGGGGTGGTGGAAGGGCAAAGAAGAGAAGAAGGGAGGGCTCTAATGGAGGGGTGGTGGAGGGGGAGCATTGGAACAAGCAAGGTGCAAGGAAAGGGGGAGAAAGGAAGGGGAGGAAGGAGGGGGAAAGGTGGTAGGTGGCTGGTGACCATAGCAGTAGCGCGGGGTGCCAAAGCACGCTACTGCTATGAGTGCTAGCCAAAATATCTACTAGTAAGTAAAACTAGCTATAGCGCTTGTACAGAAACCACGCTACTGGTATAAGTTTCCCCATAGAAGAAATAGCAGTAGCGCGTCTAGGTGCACAGGCGCTACAGCTATTTTCTTAACAGTAGCGCTGGTTAGACAACAAACGCTGCTAATAGTTTTTGGTCGGGTGGTGTGCTGTGGCAAACTTGCCAGTAGCGTGGCCTCCAGAAACCCACGCTGCTGCTATGTTGTACCAGTAGCGCTGTTTATAACAGAAGCTACTGGTAATTATCAGTAGCGTAGGGTCCAGAACACACGCTACTGGTAAACTTCTATGTATAAGCCTTTTCCTAGTAGTGTCCCCCTCGCTCACCCGCACATGGCTGTGGCCGAGAGCGCGTGACCTTGCCCCGCTCGCCCTAGCCCCCTACTTAAACTCTCTCCTTGTCCAGGGCAACCCTAGGGTTCCCCTCTTCCTCCTCCCCGCCGCCAGGTGCGCTCCGGCCACCAGATCCGCCACCTGCACCCCATCCCGAGCGCATCCAGGAGCGCGAGCTCGTCGCCGGCGTGCACCCCGTCGTCCTCAGCCTCGCCGTTCGTGTCTTCCGCCTTCCCCGACGTCGACTACGGAGGCCTAGGACACCAAGCTGCGGCGTCGTCTTCCTCGTCTTCGATCCCGGTGGCCATACCTGTTCGATCGTCGCCGCCGCCGTCTCCGTCCAATTCGCGCCAAGCCGGGCACCCCATCGTGTCCGTGGTGAGCTAGCGTGTCTTCCCATCCTTTTCCCCCCTCTTTTGCACGCTCCGTCGCCGTTTGCCAGGATCGCCCGATCACGCCGCCGTCGGACCTCGTCGCTGACGAGTGCGCCGACCACCGTAGCCCTCCTGCTCGTGTCCGTCGCGTTCACTGTGCCTCGTAGTGTCGAACCGTGCCTCCAGCTCCTCGCCTAGACTCGTCGCTGCGTCGCGTTCGTCCTCGTCGTCGCCGCTTCTGTTAGTCGTTGCCGGTGGCGCCTCCATCATCGTACGGTGCGTTTAGTGACACCCGGGTGTGCGGGATCCTCCGCCGACCCCGTAGCACCCTTCCGCCGCTCGCTTAGGACACCGGAGCAACTCCGGCGGGTCCTCCGCCGCCCTGCGCCCGCGCCGGCCGCTTCCCCCGTTCTGCTCTGTTTTGAGCACAGCCGCAGCCGCTGCCATGTGGGTCCCCATGGGACCCACTACGCAGCCTCACAGGGGACCAGGGCCCCACCTGTCAGCCCCTCCTTCTCCTTTTCTTTTTCTTTTATTTTCAATTCCAAGGAATATTCCGTTTCAGGAAGTGGAATCTTTCCATTTCGGGCTAGTCCATTTCTGGACATTTCCCTTTAGGGAAATTGCCATTTCTATCTTTTTCTTTTTAGGCAGATTGCTTATTTGTGTTTTTGTGGAGATTTTCTATAAGAACCCCCAACATATTATATATGTTTTTGGGCTAGAAAAATCCAATGAATCCATTGGTGGCATCCATTTCATCATTTGAGCAAGTTTGCACACATGCCATTTTACATCATGTTGCTTTTTTGTCATTGTTGTGTGATTAAATTCAAACATGCTACATAGTAGTTTTGCATATGTATAGCTTCTTTTTCATGTATACTTCATGCTAGAATTTATTCCATGCCATGAAGTGCACTGTGATGAGTGCCACAAGCTTGCAAATATTGCTATCTGAATCTGTTTTTGCCATGTTCTGTGAATCCTGCCAAGTCTGTAAAACTGTTATCATTTGCATTTTTGCCATGATGTTTTGAGCATGTTCTATTGGTTTCTAACAGTACCTCAGTAATCATGTTTTGTAGTGCTTGCCATGTAATTCACTGTCATGCCATTTTTTATCATGTTGGAGTGCTGTAGCATATTTACATGTGGCGTCCAAGTGGCCATGTTGCTGTTTTGAACAGATTACATTGCTTTTTGTTTTGCTTGTCATTTTCAAACCGTGCATCTGATTCCGGTGATCTTTATATCGATTTCAACCGAAATCTTCCAATATATCTAGTGGCATGATTGGATTACCAAGATTGTGCCATGTTCATCGTTTCTCCTTTTCATCTCGATTGCACCCCTTCCGGAGCACCCATATGCATTGCACATCATATCTTGCATCATGTTGTTTGCGCATTGCACCGTGATTGATTGTTGTTCCGTTGCTTGTGTTCTTGCTTTGGGTAGAGCTGGGAGACGAGTTCGTGAACGAGGACCCTGTCGAGTACGTTCACGAGGAGCAAGCTTTCGTTCCCTCTGAGGATAATTCAGGCAAGATGATCATTACCCCCGATATCACTTCTATCTTTGCTTGCTAGTTGTTCGTTCTATCGCTATGTCGCGCTACCTACCACTTGTTTGCCAAGACTCCCATATTGCCATGAAAAGCCTCCAACCCACCTTCCTAGCAAACCGTTGTTTTGGCTATGTTACCGCTTTTGCTCAGCCCCTCTTATAGCGTTGCTAGTTGCAGGTGCAGTGCAGGTTGGTCCAAGTTGGGACATGTATATCTTGGGATATCACAATATCTCTTATTTAATTAATGCATCTATATACTTGGTAAAGGGTGGAAGGCTTGGCCTTTTGCTCGGTGTTTTGTTCCACTCTTGCCGCCTTAGTTTCCGTCATACCGGTGTTATGTTCCTTAGTTTTGCGTTCCTTACACGGTTGGGGTTTATGGGCCCCCTTGACAGTTCGCTTTGAATAAAACTCTTCCAGCAAGGCCCAAGTTTGGTTTTACCATTTGCCTAATAACAACAAAAACTTGCATAGGGAGTAATTAACCCGAGGGTTCTTATTCAACAACCCGGGCCAGTGCTCCTCATGAGTGTTAGTCCAAACCGGGCAGCCTACGGGGCCACCACGGGGAAACTCGAGGTCTGGTTTTACTCATAGCTTGACCCATCCGATCGTGGCTTGAGACGAGATAAGCGCGGCTACTATCAGGGTGTCGGCACGTCGGGAGGTCTTGCTGGTTTTTTTTACCATTGTCGAAATGTCTTGTGAACCGGGATTTCGAGCTTGATCGGGTTGTTCCAGGAGGAGGATTTTTCCTCCATTGATTGTGAGAGCTTGTCATGGGCTAAGTTGGGACACCCCTGCAGGGTTTGATCTTTTGAAAGTCGTGCCCGTGGTTATGTGGCAGATGGGAGTTTTTAATATCCGGTTGTAGTGAACTTGACACTAAACTCTTTAAAATACACCAACCGCGTGTGTAACCGTGATGGTCTCCTTTCGACGAGGTTTGGGAAGAGAACACGGTGGGGTTATGCTTGAATGTAAGTAGTTCAGGATCACTTCTTGATCATTACTAGTTTGCGACCGTTTGCGTAGCTTCTCATCTTATTCTTGTATTCGTAAGTTAGCCACCATACATATGCTAGTGCTTGCTGCAACTCCACCACTTAACCTTGCCTTTCCCATTCAAGCTTGGTTAGTCTTGATACCGTGGGTGATATGATTGCTGAGTCCCCGATTGGGATAGAATTGCATCTTGGGCATTACAAGTTGCTATTCAGAGCCATATCGACTATAGGAGCCCCTGCTTGATCGAACCACTGACGAGTCTAGAACAAAACTGTTTTGAGTCTTAGTTATATCGGAGAGTAGGAATTCTTTTTACTCCTTATCCCCTTCGTCGCTCTGATAAGGACTCGTGACGTAGGTGTTTTCCTCACTCTTCTATCCTTTTTCACTCAAATTTTTTTAGGATCACGCGGGTATTGTGGAATCGTTCCGATATCATTATGACGGGGGTTCTGTCTTGGTGCCTCCTGACATTTAGGGGTTATGGCAGTGTCCCGGGGAGTTGAGCTCCAAGGTGTTTTCGTCACAGTGTTATAGTTTCAGTTCCGGAATACCAGAGGACGCCGACATCGAAAACGCTTCTATACTCTTTGTGGTGAGAGTAGTTTGACGACACCCAGTACTGGGGAGAGCGATCAGATGTATTGCCACAGCTAGTGTATCGGATGTTTTCGAAGGTCTGAGGTACATGATTTCCGAAGGTTTCTTGGTTATGTGTTGAAGGATGGATACAGTTGGAGCGTAGGGCTTGTTAGTTGTTTGAGATATTTGTGCCTCCCTGTATCCCCAACACCAGATTGCATAACCAGAAAGTTTCGGGAGTTAATAGGTGGGAATTCAAGTAGTACCCAGGAATCCTTTCCGACAAATGTATGAATTGAGATTGGGGTCCAACGTCTAGTGGTTCGTTTTTCATGGTCGATTTACAGTGGTCGTGAGGCGTCTTAAAGAATCCTTGGCTATGCCGATTCGGGGATGTCTTGTTTGTCATTCGTGACGTCCGTTGTACGTCGTGCCCGTGGGGCCTCATCGCGAACACGTTGGGCGAAATCTCTGTCATATGTTTGTATCCAGCTGATACGTTGCTTTGTTAATCCAATCGTTCCAAGTGGCTTCTCATTCAAATGGTTGTATCATATTAACTTTGGAATGCATTCGTTCAATCTCTCGGTTCGGATGCTTATTGTGAAGACTACATTGCACATGTCTAGCCTTTGATTCAGCTTACCTATCATTGCTATGGTGGTTCTAACGGATGTCATCTTCTTCAGGATGGCTCCCCCTACGCGTCTGCATCCGGAACATGGTGAAGGAGAGCAGTCGAATCCTCCACCTCCGCCACCTCCTCCGCCTCCGAAGGCATAGCAAGCTTTGATGGCGGCCACCAACACCAACACTCAGATGTTGATTCAGCTCATGCAAGAGCGCAGCCAAGGCCAAGGCAACCAAGGGAATCAAGATCAAGGGCATTTCAACAATCAGCCTCAATTTGCTACACTCAGTCAATTCCTTGCTAATCAACCAAAGATGTTCAGCGCTTGTGTCGAGGCCATGGATGTTGATGATTGGCTCGTGGACATCAACAAGCATTTTGAGTGCAGCAATGTCAGACCTGAGGACTACGTCAAGTTCGCTTCCTTCCTGCTCAAGGACCAAGCAGCAGATTGGTGGTAGTAGTACAAAGACTCTAGAGGGGGTCGAGTGATCAGCAGGACCGACTTCTGCCGTGACTTTCGTGCTCATCATATTCCAACAAGTGTTGTCGAGAGCATGCGTGAGCAATTCCACAATCTCAAGCAAGGCAACATGTCTGTGTATCAATATAACGTCAAGTTTCAGAATCTTGCTCGCTATGCAAGGCAAGACGTTCCAGATGAGAAGAGCGTGATCTACTACTTCAGGGGTGGCCTCAGAGAGGACCTTCATCTAGCTCTCGTTCTTGTGGAGCCTACTCAGTTCGATCAGTTCTATAACATGGCTCTAAAACAAGAAGCAGCTCAGCTCAAGTGTGAAGCTTCCAAGAAGAGACTCAGGGACGCAGTCCACTCTTCTTCCTCCTCTCAAGTGGTCTCAAAGCAACAGAAGTTTTGGCTTCCTCCACCTCCTCCATTTCGTCCGCCCTATCAGCAGAAGTAGTCAGGTGGCCGTGGATCTTCCCACCCACCCAACCCAAGCTATCAGAACAAGTCTCAGTCTCAAGCTCCAAGAACAGGCGGTCCTACTCCTCCACCTTTTCGTCCACTTTTAGAGGTCACTTGTCACAAGTGTGGTATGAAAGGACACTACTCCAACAAGTGCACCAACCAAAGGCGCCTTCCGCCTCCTCCTCCTGTCAGGTCAGCAAGCAATGCAGTTGTCAAGCACAATCCCAAGTCTGCAAGGGTGAACATGATGAATGTAGCTCAAGCAGAGGATTCTTCAGATGTGATCATGGGTACTCTTCCAGTTAACTCTTTCCCTACAAAAGTTTTATTCGATACTGGTGCATCGCATTGTTTCATGTCAAGACCATTTTTTGCCAAGCATGAATTCATCTCTTCACATTTGGGTAAAACCATGGATATTGTTTCTCCGGGTAAACGGTTGAGCTCTAGTTTGGTGGTTCCGGATGTCACCATCAAGATGGGCAATTATGCATTTCTGGCTTCCCCTATGGTTCTCGGCAATTCCGATATTGACCACATTCTTGGTATGAATTGGCTTTCCAAGCACAAGGCTTTTCTTGATTGTGCTGAAAAGGAGATTAAATTGACTCATCCTTCTGAAGATGTGATTATCTTTGCCGCTCATGATGAAACCATTCGGTTGTTCTCTCTCAATGAGAAAGGCGAGATCAATGCTATTTCTCAGATTCCAGTTGGTTGTGAGTATCAAGATGTCTTTCCAGAAGAGCTTCCGGGTATGCCTCCTCACCGGCCAGTTGAGTTCGTTATTGAGCTTGAGCCCGATACAGAACCCGTTTGCAAGTGCCCCTACAAGCTTGGGCCAGAAGAGCTGAAAGAATTGAAGAAACAGCTCGATGAACAAGAACGTCTGGGTTTGATCAGACCAAGTTCTTCTCCTTGCGGTTGTGGTGTTCTCTTTGTCCAGAAGAAAGATGGCACGGACCGACTTTGTGTTGATTACGGCCCATTGAATAAGAAGACAATCAAGAATAAATATCCACTTCCCAATATCAATGAATTGTTGAGCAACTCAAAGGTGCAAAGGTGTTTTCCAAGCTTGACCTTCGTACGGGGTATCACCAGATTCGCATTCGTGAAGAAGATATCCCAAAGACAGCTTTCAAAACGAGCTTTGGTTCTTATGAATATACTGTCATGTCTTTCGGTCTTGCAAATGCCCCTCCAACCTTCTCGAGAATGATGAACTTCATCTTCAACCCCTACACCAATGAATTCGTCCTGGTGTATCTCGATGATATCCTGGTGTTCTCCAAGAATAAAAAGGATCATGCCAAGCATTTGCGATTGGTGCTCGACAAGCTCAGAGAGTATCAATTCTGCGCAAAGTTCTCTAAATGTGAATATTGGCTTGATGAAGTTCTTTATCTTGGTCACATCATCTCTGCCAAGGGCATCTCTGTCAATCCGGAAAAGGTTGCTTCAATTGTCAACTGGGAGCCTCCTCAGAACGTCAAGCAGCTTCGCAGTTTCCTCGGGCTTGCAAGCTATTGCCGAAGGTTTGTGGAGAACTTCTCGAAAATTGCTAAGCCTCTGTCCAACCTCCTCCAGAAGAATGTCAAGTACTCCTGGACTCCTGAGTGTGACGTGGCCTTCAATACTCTCAAAGAGAAACTCGTCACAGCTCCGGTCCTTACTCCTCCTGATGAGTCCAAGCCCTACCAAGTATTCTGTGATGCTTCATTGCAAGGTCTCGGTGCTGTTCTTATGCAAGAAAGAAAAGTTGTGGCCTATACTTCTCGACAGTTGAAGCCAAAAGAGAAGAACTACCCCACTCACGATCTTGAGTTGGCGGCAGTTGTCCATGCCTTAATCACATGGAGACATCTATTGTTGGGTAGGCAAGTGGACATTTTCACCGATCACAAGAGCCTCAAATATATCTTCACTCAACCCAACCTCAACCTCCGGCAAACTCGTTGGGTCGAGATGATCCAAGAGTACAATCCAAGCATTGAGTACACTCCAGGCAAGGCAAATGTGATTGCAGATGCTTTGAGCAGAAAGGCTTATTGCAACAGCTTAATTCTCAAGCCATTCCAACCTGATCTTTGTGAAGCTTTCCGCAAACTCAACCTCCAAGTTGTTCCTCAAGGTTTTCTTGCCAACCTTCAAGTTACTCCAACTTTGGAAGACCAAATTCGTGAAGCACAACTCCTTGACCCTATGGTGAAGAAGGTGAAAGATGGTGTTGCCAAGGGCTTATCCAAATACAAGTGCTATCGCATTGATGACAAAGATACCTTGTTATCCAAATACAAGTGCTATCGCATTGATGCCAAGGGCTTATCCAAATATAAGTTAGCCGCCATACATATGCTAGTGCTTGCTGCAACTCCACCACTTAACCTTGCCTTTCCCATTCAAGCTTGGTTAGCTTTGATACCGTGGGTGATATGATTGCTGAGTCCCCGTGGCTCACAGAATACTACAAACACAGTTGCAGATACCGTTGAGTCTGATGCAGGAGATGCCACTGAGCTCGAGTGGGAGTTTGACGAGGATCGTGGTCGTTTCTATGTCACTTATCCCGACGATCAGTAGAGGACCTAGTCGGAGTATCTGTGGGCCTAGTAGCACGGTGGATTTTCCTTTTCTATCTAGTCCGTAGTCGGACACTACTTATGTATTGATGATTGTATGATGATTGTCATATTTATGCTATTCTGGGGCAAGTGTTGCCTGGATCTCGTATTCTATCTATTCACTTGGTTGTATGAATTTGTACGCCACCTTGCTACGCGTCCGAAATGCGATTGTGCACCAATCATGAGTTCATCACGTGATTGGGATAGAATTGCATCTTAGGCGTTACATATGGGGATGCTAGGACACGCCCGGACACGTCCGTCACGCGGGCCCCGACAAAGCCGGACCCACCCCAAATCCTCTCAAAATTGACTTCTTCTCCTCCATTTCGATTGAAACCCGTCCGCCTCCGCCCAGCCTCCCACCTCCTCCCTTGCTCGCCGTCCTCGTCCGCCATCGCTGATGTCGCGCGACGATCATGTCCTTCACCATGGCCATGGATGATGCCTCGGAGGAATCAGTCGGGGTCCCCCGCTTGGCGGCGGATCCTTGCAAGGTGGAGAACCTAGCATGGAAGGAGCGCTGCCGGAGGCAGCGTGAGCATGAGGCGACGGAGAAGATAGCACCGGCGAAGGCAGCTGCGGACGCGGCCTTGGTCGCCGCTGTTGAGGACATGGACGCAACATAGGCGAATCCGTCGGTCGTGGCCACGAAGACAAACGCCGTTGACCGACTCCGTTACGCCGTACCAGTGGAAGGGCATCTTGGATTTGAACTTTTCGCAAGCCGTCCCTGAGGTGGACATGATGGCCGACTCACCGGTGCTCCAAATGCACCGGGTGTCCTCAGGCAATGCCGACTTGGTGTTCGACAGAATGCCCGATCAAGACTCGATATAATTTTTGTCCCTTTCACAATTGCATTCATAGATTCTTTTGTTGCACGTATCATCGGATCATATTAGCAGGACGGTAGTTAAATTGGGATGCCTATTGTAGGAACAAATATTGCATCACATGATAAATAATGGTTAAGAGTCATTGCAATTTACAATGGAGGATACCTATTCTAGGACACGCCCGGACACGTCCGTCACGCTGGCCTCGACAAAGCCGGACCCACCTCAAATCCTCTCAAAATTGACTTTTTCTCCTCCATTTCCATTGAAACCCTCGCGCCTCCGCCCAGCCTCCCACCTCCTCCCTTGCTCGCCGTCCTCGTCCGCCGTCGCTGATGTCGTCGCGACGATCATGTCCTTCACCATGGCCATGGATGGTGCCTCGGAGGAATCAGTCGGGGTCCCCCGCTTGGCGGCGGATCCTTGCAAGGCGGAGAACCTAGCATGGAAGGAGCGCCGCCGGAGGCAGAGTGAGCGTGAGGCGACGGAGAAGATAGCAGCGGCGAAGGCAGCTGCGGAGGCGGCCTTGGTTGCCGCTGTTGAGGACATGGACGCAACGCAGGCCAATCCGTCGGTCGTGGCCACGAAGACAAACGCCGTTGACCGACTCCGTTACGCTGTACTAGTGGAAGGGCATCTTGGATTTGAACTTTTCGCAAGCCGTCCCTGAGGTGGACATGATGGCCGACTCACCGGTGCTCCAAATGCACCGTGCGTCCTCGGGCAATGCCGACTTGGTGTTCGACAGAATGCCCGATCAAAACTCGATATAATTTTTGTCCCTTTCACAATTGCATTCATAGATTCTTTTGTTGCACATATCATCGGATCATATTAGCAGGACGGTAGTTAAATTGGGATGCCTATTGTAGGAACAAATATTGCATCACATGATAAATAATGGTCAAGAGTCTTTGCAATTTACAATGGAGGATACCAATTTCTCCGTGTTTGCAATTGGACAAATGTCACACACTAAAAATAAGAAGAAAGTTGTGAAGCCTAGAGTTCCGGCATTCACACAATCTGAAAATGTTTTGTTCTATGAAAGTTGGTGCAACACCAGCATGGATCCGATTTGTGGAACCGAGCTAAACTGCAAGAAATACTGTGATTTTTTTAAAACTTTGCCATGAGCAAAAACACTATGTCAAGCCACATCTAATATGCACCAACCGTGTCCTGTGCTTTCTTCAACATATATGGTCACTCATCCAAGAGGTCAGTAGCAATTTTGTTGGTTATCTCAAACAAGTTGTAGGCCGGAACCAAAGCGGCATCAAAGTTCAAACCCATGCAACTTTGGCGGCGGCTTTGTATCATCAAGTGGAGAAGAAGCCATTCACTTTTTCACATTGTTGGTTGAAATTGAATGGGAAACCCAAGTGGCAAACCGTCCTCCTTGATCTTGAAAAGGCCATGAAAAAGATGAAGAAAAATGATGGGTTGAGCTCGGCTCAATCAATTGGAGTGGACGAGAGAGGAGAAGAAGAAAATGGTGGGGCGGACTTGCAACCAACCGTGCAGAAGAGAAACCGGCTTGGGAGAAGGAGAGATTGGCGCGTGAGGGCGGCAAGCAAAATGTCCACCACTTGAATGGGCATTTGTGACGCTAATTAAGGAGGTGAAGAAGAAGGAAAAGTACAAGATATTCATTGATGTGTAAAGGAAGAAGATGGATTTTGACCGAGAGAGGTTGATCTTGAAGAAGAACAAAGTGGAATTGGAGAGGCAAGAGAAGGTTGCCAAATGGGAGCTTTGAGCAAATGGTGACAATGAATAGTCTTGAGCGCAGAAAAAGAAGTTGTGTCTTGCAGAGAGATGGAGAAGTCGAGGATCATGTTACAAGGCATCAACCTCTTGGATGAGGAAAGAAAGAAGTTGATGCTCCGCATGAAGAAGAGGATCAATGACCGCGAGAACTGAAGTGGTTGATTCATTTGATCACTTATCTATGTATAAACTATTGATTTTTTTTTTGGGCATGTACTGAATTTAGCCGGGCTACACTATCTTTACATCATTGAATATACGATGAATTTGCGTTGTATGATTGTCGTGGATGGATTCAGATTTTGTGATTCGAGGAGTGTGGTGGAAAGGGCCAAATGGGAGCTGCCCGGCGCTGTCCACGGACGTGTTCGGGCGCGTCCGCGGATGTATAGAGGGTCGGATTAGCTACTTGTGGTTATAGATACTCTTACTTCTGGTATAGATAAAGGGCCCGTCTAGTCATCAGTCAGTTGAGAAATAACGAAGTCTCGGTCCACCCGCAGCTAGCTGACGTAGGATTTCTCGTCCACCCTCCCGTGCGATGTGATCTTAGTTTGACAATGGCCCATACTTAAGCTCGGATGATTAGTGTTAGTGACTCCATTTTGATTATTCAGGAAGACACATAGGAGAGTGCATGCATATTTGCTGCTTATTGTACTTTGACGTCACATCGTTTCACTTGCCTATCTAATCACAAATGGGAGCAATCCTGCCTTACTGCTCCAGCCTCCATCCACCTCTCGACATCCATGTTCCAGTTATACAATTGCGTATATTGCAAGTTACATCTTACTTTTCATATAGCGTTTTTTTGGTGGGATACTTTTGATCTCAAGTGTAAGCTGGCATTTTTGGAAACAGCACTAAGGGCCAGGATGCTGGTTTCCAGGTGCACTGAGCTCTCTTTGCTAGGAGAACCATCTGGACAAGTAAACGTATATATAGTTATCTGATACTCCGGTGAAGATAAGTATTTCTATATGTTTCGTCAGTGTGAGCACAACCAATCTATATATTTTTCGATAGGGTCCAACTCATGTTTCTTGCCCCATCGCTTCTATTGTCACACCTACATGAAACGCTGTCGCCGGCCTGTTTTGTCATATCAAATACTGTTTTATGTATATTATTCTATATCAATGCCACTGGTTTTACTTATACCCAGATGTCTAAAGCACGGATAAACACTACTCCCTCCGTTCCATAATGTAGTGCCTGTAGATTTTTTGAAAAGTCAAACCTCACAAACTTTGACCAAGTTTGTGGAAAAAAATATTTACATCTAGAGTGCGAAACATATAGATCAACCAAGCTGAGCTTACCCTGAGAGCCAAAGCAAAATTAGACAGTCATAAAACCATGGACGGGCATATGACCACCACCACAAACCAGCAGCATGTCATCTGCTCGATGGCCAGTGTCAGCCATCGCACACAGAGCATAAGTGAGAAGAGAGAGACCAGATACCAACGACTTACCTCGCCGAACTTATACCCGATGTCGTGTTGCAACTTCACCACGGTTGCGAGCCTCGTCAAGGCCGACGACCACGATCACCAACCGAGCTGGCCAGCACGTGCGGGGCGCAAGGGCCATGCCAGGAGGCGAGGCCACGCGAGAGGCGATGGAGGAGCCAGCTGGAACCATGGGTGATGCTGCAGGTCGAGTGAGCCACCCCGCCGGAACCATGGGCGCTGGAGACCACCAGGGAAGGTGAACGACGGTCTTCCTCAGCCAGAGCACGGCTCAAGGGTGACGGCGACCTATCGTCCTCGGTCCTCAACCCTGGCATGGCATTCCCTCCAGGATGGAGACGAGGACATCGCCGAAGCCCCGCCTTGGGCCCTCATACAGTGGCAGGAAGGAGGACACCAGCGCGAGCGAAGCGGCCGTGAGATCGAAGAGGCGGCTGGCCGGGGTGCGGAGCCTGCGGTCGTCGCCTCTCGGTCTGGGACAACATCCTCGGCCCCACTGTCAAATCCATCTCCCACAAGCTGCCGCCCCCCCCCCCCCCCCCCCCCCCCACCCCCCCCCCCCCCCCCCAAAAAAAACTGGTTCGCTCCTCGTCCCCCGCGGGCGACGGGCGAACCCTAGCCCGCCTCCCGTCCTCCAGCCCCCTTCCCCTCCCTCTCCCCTCCCGCCGCCGCCGGGCCTTGCCCGGGCGGCGCTAGGGCTGCAAGAAAAGCTCGAGGCTCGTGAGCCGCTCGAGATCGACTCGTATTTTACCTCGACTCGAGATCTGCTCGAAAAGAAATAAGCTGAGTATGAGTACTTTATGTAGCTTGATTGAGAAATGAGTTGATCTTGGCTCGCTCGATTTTAGCTCGACAGCTCGATATCATAAAAGTATATTAAATAATCTTCATGTGTATTACAAATAATTAGGATCATCCACTGCCATATATGTTCTGTACATTTTTTCCATTCATTTCACTTACTAGCAACACATGGAAATTAAGCGTGGAGAAATTTAGCCTCAATATGACACTTGGCCAACCATGTGTTCAATGTCTTGTTATTTTGACCAAAGTTTGAGAGCATACGCACCTTAGTTCTTCTATTCATGATCTCTTGTGTTATTAAATACTAGTCTTCAGTGGAGAAAGGATAAGTCAAAATATATAGTGATTTTTTTTCTGTTGTGGCCATCTTATTTTAAAATTTGCCCTAAAATAATTTTAAAAACCATCTTATTTAGCTCGAAACTAGCTCGAGATCGTTAAGAACTGAGCACGAGCCACTTTATATAGCTCGACCTTGAGCTTTGCACATTTTGAGCTCGCTCGAATATTAGTATGAGTTGAGCTGAGCCTAGACCAACTCGCTCGAACTCGACTCGTTTGCAGCCCTAGGCGGTGCTGGCGGCGGCAGGCCGGCCTTTCCTCGTGTGCGCGGGGGCTCCTGACGACGGCGGGCCGGTCTTTCCCCGTGTGCGCAGGGGGTGGCGCGGGGGCTCCTGATGGCGGCGGTGCAGCTAGGCCGATGGCGGTCCGGCTCGATGGGGTGGTTCCCGTGGGCCTAGGTGGTTCTTCGGTGCGGCGGCGCTACCGTTGGTGGCGGGGCGGTGTGCTAGTGCGGGCGTGGTCAGCGGCCCCCTTGGCCTAGATCTGGGCCGGAAGGGGCCCCATCTAGGTCGGGGCGGGCCGATTGTTCCTTCCCCAGTGGCGCGGCTCCCTGGAGGTCAAGGTGGGGCGGCGATAGTCTCCGGGCGGCGGCGGCGAGGTCATTGGGCGTTCTGCAGCATGGAGGCAAGGACTTCACGGGCCCGTCTGGACCCGGTCGGGCCATTAGGGGCCTGGTGTGTCCCTCGTCGTCGCATCCGGTCGGTTGCCGTGCGGGCGGTGGAGGTTGTTCCCTCCCATTCGACTACGTTGCTGCTGCCCTCGATCTTGTCTTCCCCTAATCTTTCCTTCAAGCCTCGTGTCGGTTACCACAGTAAGGCGTTGCAGAGGGTGCTGTGGCCGTGGTGGCGCATGCTCGTGGGCGGCAAGTTGGGTAGCGCACTCCGGATTGCCGGGGCGGTGATGGTTCTTTGGGGTCGGGAGAAATCCCTTTCGGCTTGTCCGGCTCCGACGCGGTGACGCTAGCGGGTGTCATCTTTCCTTCCTGCAGGGCTTCGGGTGTACCCCTTCCCCACTGCCCCCGCGTACCAGGGGAGACCCTCGGACTCATCCGGGCAGCAGCGGCATCGTCGTCATTTTCCTTGTTGAAGGTGGTATGTGGTGCCTCGGAGTGCTAGGAGCACGGTGGGACTTCTCCGATGGGCGCAGCGGCTTCGGTCTTCTTCGTTTTCGTCGATCTGCCGGTGTTGGCATTTTTCTCTCTTTTATTTCTCTCTTTTTCTTTGGGCTTGGTTGTGCCGCAGCCCCGGCGTGCTTTATGTACCGTGTGCTTGGTCGTTGCTTTATAATATAAAGCGGGGGAAACCCTTTATCGTCAAGCTGCAAGAGTCGTTGTCGTGATCACCTGCGACCTGGATCTAGGAGAGAAGATATGGGAGCTCGGAAAGACAGGTGGAGATATAGAGGGAGGCTAGAGGGGTGAGCGGCGCAGGAGAAAGCTAAGGTCGGCCAGGAAAAGAGGTGGCGATGACATTTCGCTCGGGGAGAGAGGCACTGGGAAAAGAGAAACACGAATAGAGAGGAGGAGCCGCAGCGGGAGGCACAATCCAGAGCTGCCCAAACGGGCCATGGCGGGCTCCAACCGAGTTTTTCAGGGTCTGCATGAGGCTTTTTGGGGCCATTGTGGGAGGCACAATCCAGAGCTGGCAAAATGGGTCGGCCCGGCCCGACACGGTATGGCCCAACATGTGCTAATCGTGCCTGGCACGGCACTGCCCATAGGGGCACAATTAGTAAACTGGTCGTCCCGTGACGACCCGCATGCTGCGCCTAGCAGCCCAGGCACGATCGCTTAGCTAATCGGGATGAGTGTCCGCATGCTAGCCCATGGGTTGTTTGGCCTATTAGACAGTTTTTGGGTCACTTTGAGCCCACTGAGCTGTTTTCAGCATATATATAATAAAAAATAAAATAAAAAGATAAACAGGTCGTGTCGTTCCGACCCACGTGCCCCGCCTAGCAGCCCAGGCACGGCCGAGGGCATGCCGCATGCCGGGAATGACCCGCTTAGCACGTGACGTATTGTTCCTGGCCCGTGCTAACGGGCCGGCCTAGATGGCCAAGCACTCAGTTCCAACGGAAGATTTAAGAGCTCATCGCCACATGACGAATTCTGAAGCATGCACACTATGTGGTGGACCAGATTCTTGGAGGCATTCATTGTTGGAGGGTACTGTCGCTCGGTGTACGTGGGCGCTGGTGGATGATGACATCGCTCAACACCTCACTGCAACGACGGAACCACATGCTTGTCATTGGCTGTTTGCGCTGATGGAAGCACTACCTCACATGCAATTCATCAAGGTTGCTGTTACACTTTGGGCAATTTGGTCCTCGAGGAGGAAAGCTATCCATGAAGGAATTTTTCAAAGCCCTCAAGCTACCCAGATGTTCATTGACATCTATATTAGAGATTTGGAGATTCTAAGGGAGCCACGGTCGCCGATGAATACAGGTTCTGTAGTGGTGCCAAGGGGCATCAGATGACAAAAGGCACCACCGGCAGGATAAGCCAAAGTCCACGTTGACGCCGGGCTGTCAGCAAGAGGAGGCGCCACGGCTGCAGTTTGCCAAGATGATCAGGGCAACTATATGGGTAGCTCGACATTGGTTGTGTGGGGACTCCAAGATCCGGCGACTTTGGAGGCTATTGCATGTAGGGAGGGAATGGCGTTGGCCGAAGATTTGCTCGTTCAAAATTTTATCTTGGCATCCGATGCTAAGCAGGTGGTGAAGGATATCCACAATTCCCATCGTGGGAGATATGGCACTATTGTTTCAGAGATACTTCAGAGAGCTACCATGTTTACTTGTAATTTTGTTTTTGAAAGTCGAGATTCGAATAGCGAAGCTCATAGCATAGCCAAGTTTGCTCGTTCATTAGGTCAAGGGCGCCATTTGTGACTCGGTCAACCCCATGATCCGAGATGTATTCCACTATATGTGGCTTATGAATGAATAAACTTGGTTCCCCTAAACAAAAAAGTAGAATCCACCATTCGTTCACAGCAAAAATCAATCAATCGTACGGTTGAAAATTTTAACAACATGGATAGCGTGGCTGGGCTTTCACTCGCCTAGAATTTCTCTTGGGCAATTGTGCATGCTCTGTTTGTATTTAGGGCAACACCAATGTCGACCCTTAAACGACCCGCATCAGTTCGGGCCGTGCTATCTTGACCCATTCTGTCATCCAACACGGTCCTGTATCGGTCTGTGGAGTGGTCCAGATATCCGTTTTCTCGCAAATTAGAAGCAAACTGGGGGGCTTTGCAGGAGTCTAGAGCGCCGCCAAGTAGGACTCTCACACCTCCGACCCACTCAAATCCCTCTCCCGGTCTCATTCTCATTCACTCCACACCTGCTCCCTCTTGCTTTGCACCCGTGCCCTTCTCCTCCGTCGTCATCGTTCTACCTCTCCGACCGCCACCTAGGCATTGCCGGCCATCCGTAGCCACCACCAATGCGGCCGCTCGCCTTGTACTACGGCGTCGTCCACCCAGGATCCATCCATAGCCAGGTACCCTCCGCACCCTATCGACGCGGTCCATGGATGACACCACGCCCGACAGGTGTTTAGTCAAATTGCCATTGAGCTTATTTTCGAACTTCATGTCATTTGTTTAGAGTAAGAAGGATGGCAGGGTACTCTACCATAGAGGATGAGTGGTTGTGCGATGCATGGTTGGCCATATCTGCTAACTTCATAGGCAGGAGCAGAAGGGGGGCCTTTTGACAGCGCGTGCATGTTCGTTTCATGTGCGAAAACACATTGCACCCTATGGCATGCACGACATCCATGAACGGAATGTCAAGTCGCTAGCGTATTGATGGTGCAACCATCCAGAACGCGGTCACAAAGTTTTGTGGGGCGGTTGATTTTATGGAGGCAATGTGGCCATTGCGCGGCACAATCGGAGATCATAAGTTTTTCTTATTTTGCTGAACTTTTTGATTGATTCATTCATTTACTCAATGTTTCTCTACAGGTTGTGTAACATGTACGTGTTGCCGCGATGTACCACAGGTCAGAGGGTAGACCATTCATGCACATACATTTTTGGATGAAACTTAAGGGGCAGTATGTGTGGGACAACATGATGCATCACTGAAAAACTTGTTGAACATCTGGTTAATCTCGTTGAATTTGAATTATTGTTGTACTATACTTTTTTGCATGCTATGTATATGGATGTTTATTGTTATTTTCTATCCGAACTTGGATGAATTCCGTCATGTTTGATTAAATTTTGTCTGATTAATTGAAACCCGCTTTGAAATGTATGCAAACATATGCGGCTAGCTTTGGATGGCCGGCTCCCGCATCAGTGCCCGCGAGCTGACCCCCCCCCCCCCCCCCCAGGTCTGCGGATGGATGCGGTGTCCGGTTTGCGGGTTAGTGTTGGAGATGCCCTTACACCACACATTAGCTTTGACTTAAATCCAACTTTGTAAAATTTTGACCAAGTTTACAAGAAAATCTGTTAACCTCTACAATATGACATAAATATCATTGTATCCTTCATGGAATATATTTTCACATCATATATATTTTTATAGTAAATTTTCATATTGTTTTCTATAAACTTGATTAAACTTTATAAAGTTTGACTTAGAACAAAGCCTATATGTATAGTAAATAAATATAGGGGAAGTGCTATTTTAGGGATCTCATGTAGGTCATGAAACTTCGAAAAGGCCATCCGACTGTTGGAAGTGTAATTCCTAAAAAGTACATGTACTAATCACTAAATGAATTAGGTTATGACAACTTTTATTAAAATTTGCAATATACATTCTCAAACTAAAACACCGGGTCCACCATAGTACATATGCATACCATACTTATTGACTTCGTAACCCTCTGTAGTATATTTGTTTAAATTGCTGGAGCCAGGATGAGCTTTATTGGCATTTGGAGTAACATGATTACTGTTCTTATCCACAATTTGGATATTTCTCATAAAAGCTGCCTTTCCATAACCTTCGGAAGCAAAATGACCACTACCCATCTGTGGAGAGTTTGTCGAGGCTGTCGGCCCTGTAACATATCCACCCCATAATCCGTAATTACACTTGTCCTTCATGTAATGGGATAGTGAACTTGGCCAATATCCAATAGGTGTATTTTTCTCACCATAAGCCACCCACCAATTTTTAGTCTTTGGGTCCTAAAATAAATCAAGGTTGCATGGTAAATGCTTGATCGAAATTGAAATGAAGAGACTATCAGATATGTGTGTTGTAGTAAAAGTATCCTTATCATTATATACAACATATATTTTCTGCTTCGTTGTTCAAATATTTGTTACATAGAAGGTTCTTATGATTTTTGCGTTGCCCAGTGGTATTTCCACCGATAAGTTCACTTGGAGCAATGTTTGTGTGTCGTAAAAAATCATCAGAAACATTTTTGTTTTTGATGGACTAAAGGAAAAATATAAGAACAACACAAATTTTAACATGAGAATACCTTAAAAATTAGAACATCAATCTCATACTGTGGTCCATTGTAAATGGAAATCGGATGTATTCTTCCTCCGAGACCAACTATTGGGCTAACTTGCACGAAAGCAGGACACTCATGATCAACACAATCCTTCTTTAGTAAGCCATCATACTGCATCAAATGTATTCCAATGTCAGTAAAAAATATAATCATTATGAAGTCTTTATAGTTCTAAAGATAATGTTCATCCAAAAGAAAGTTATGGTTTACCCAGTAAACATGAAACCTAGCAAAGTTGTCACCACTGTAGCTTGGATATACCCAAGAACCAACACCTATTGAATCTGCGTTGGTTACTTTTGACGTCCCACCAATTTGTATACATGATGCACTAAGATCCTTACTTCCAATCTTCACCTTTGGCTCATAAACATTTATTCTCGCTCGTGTTCCATATAGCTCATCATAATATTTGATTCCTGCGGCCTACAAACAATTTTTTTTTGCATTTTTTCAATCAAAATAGAAAAGGTATTATCACTGTTAAAATAGTTTGACAACATAGTACAAGTAATATTACTAGAACGTCACTTAATTTTGCCTGCTAAGGGCAATATATACAAAACACTTGTACAAAATGTTGTTGGAACTTGGTAGAGCCAATAAATTTCAAATTTACTTCCACACTATCGACAATAAATAAATTTCATGTTTACACAACTGACTATTTCATTTACTTATTTGAATACATTTGACAAAACAATTCAATCCAAGGACGAATTTGCATGGGATACTCACCTGGAGTGTATTGGGACATGCAACTATGTTCCAACATTGTTATGCATTCAATGGCTTCATAGGAACATATATATTTTCGTAATCTACCTAGCTAACTATACCATCCAAACCATATGTTAACATGATATTTACCTCTTGCTGTTCACCTCTTCCAATCACTTCATCAATAGTATGTGTTTCCATGTGGTCCCCTCTATTGTTACGTAGTATTGGAATCGTTCCTGTAGGGCAGTCAATGATAGGCAATTGTGCCTGTGGGATGGCACGCATCGACGATGGAGATTCCGTATGCGCACTAAATGGGAGAGAACTGGGTTCCATCTATTTAAGAAGAAAAACTCAATCATCATGTAATCAAATGCATATTTCTAATTCCAATCAAATATATGCACAAAACTAATGAAATATACATTTCATCGTATGACAAAATGTTGTTTGGTTTCACTTCTGGTACAAAATCATTGTCTAAAGAGTAGCCCCAAAATAATTCATGATCAATATGGTTGTAGATGAATAAAAGTGCAACCATTACTGCATATGGCTGCTACCTACCTACCATTGATGTATTATAAAGAACACGCCCTTCGTTGCGGATTCAAACATGAACATTCGCATTTAGTTTAGCCACTACATAAGAGTAACCATATCATCGTGATAATAATTGACCTGGATTTTGTGATCTTTCAGCAATGGGTGGTCAAAGGCGGGTTGTAGATTCACACCAACGCAGTCATATACATCTCCTCCTTCAACCTATTTTGATTTCATCGTCTTCATAATAATCACAAAAATGAGGATATATATACATAATAAGAAAAATAGATGCACATACCATAATAGTCTTGTTAACTTGACGATTCATGAGGAACCTATAGGTATTCCTCCCTCCTTTTATACATTTTCCTTCGTTACCTCCGATGGATAGAACAAAATATGCCAAGAGAATGATCACTCTAATTGATAGCTTTTCTTTCATGGTGGAAATCTAACATGGTCGATTTATCACGTTCATCCATCCATATTTATAATGATATGAGCATGTCACTGAATGGCTGGCATTCAATAAGGACAATAAATTGCACTGAAGTGTGAAAGATTTCACATCTAAAAAAATCATGGCATTAATTGTTTAAGATATGATAATGATATCATTCCTTCATTCTCACTTATCATCAAATATTTCAGTCACTAATACGAAAAAAGGAATTTTAATTAGGTTAATTAATAGTGTTGAACTAATGAACGTGCATATCTTGCAAGCATGGGTATACCGTATCGACCATTGAGTGCCTAGTTAAGGTCTCCTGGGGGGCGCATGTAGTCACGATGAGGTAGGTACTTGATGACCCACAAGTATAGGGGATCAATCATAGTCCTTTTAATAAATAAGAGTGCCGAATCAAATGAGGAACAGAAGGAATTGATAGGCAGTTTTCAACAAGGATTTCACTACAAGTGATGTCAAATAATTTTGATAGATAGTTTGATAGTAAGGTAATTGGTAACAACTAGCAAGTAACAAAAGCAGCAAGGTGGACCAATCCTTTATTATTCTAAGGGCAAGCCCGTGATACTTCTTATAGTGATTAAAACACTCTAGAGGACAAACGGGGATATCACGAAGTTACTTTCACCATGGTTCATTGACTCAACCACTACAGGAATCAGGCAGTTTGCCGTCTGCCATGGCTGATGGCAAAGGCATGCCTGGCGGACGGCAAAGGCCTTTGCCGTCAGCCAACAGACGGCAAAGGACGGCACCACGTCCGGCTGAACGAGCCCCACCTCTTTGCTGACTGCCAGCAGACGGCAAAGATTCTTTGCCATCTGCTGGCAGTCGGCAAAGAGGTGGGGCTATTTTTTTGGGGTTAAAAAAACTGTTGCCCCCACCTCCTCCCTCTCTCTCTCTCTCTCTTTGCCGTCTGGCACCCACCTCTTTGCCGTCTGCCAGCAGATGGCAAAGAATCTTTGCCATCTGCTGGCAGATGGCAAAGAGGTGGGGCTGGTGGGCCGTTACAGCGCTGGCGTCCACTGGACCCCACCCACCTCTTTGCCGTCTGCCAGCAGATGGCAAAGAATCTTTGCCATCTGTTGGCAGACGGCAAAGAATTGGCTGATGGCAATCAGGTTCTTTGCCATCTGTGAGTTCTGTGCCATCTGTTTTTTGTAAGCAGACGGCAAAGACCTTCTTTGTCGTCCGCTAGCAGACGGCAAAGAGCTGACTGATGGCAAATTCCCTGTTTCCAGTAGTGAATGTTCATTACCTTGATAAGTGTTATGTGGGTGAACCGAAGCTAGGGTATTTTTCTTACTTGAACAAATACCAACCTATGATTATACCCTCCATGCAAGCATCTGCAAATACAAGATAAGTAATTAAAATAAACCTAACGATACTGTTGGGGATATAACCCCGAGGTGTGACCCGCCCAGGAGGGGCTGGGTTACACCGTTGGTGACTCAATGAAGAAGGCCCAGTTAGGCCCAAGAAGATGAAGCGTGAAGATGACGGCTCATAGCGGCGGGCCTAGTAGTGGCCCAAGACCCGAACGTGTGAACCGCCATACGGTGGCTTGCATGGTAAGGCAAGGCAACTTAGAAACCAGGCCGGTCACATTGTATGATCCGGCTCGAACTCTTGTAAGCCTCGGGCCTTGACCTATGTATATAAAGGCGAGACCCGGCGGCGGGTTAACTCAAGAAACAACTGATCGATAGCTAGGTCAAGCGTGATCGCTCCCTTGTAATCGAAACTCAAGCAATACAACTAGAAGCAGGACGTAGGCTTTTACCTCGTTGTGAGGGGCCGAACCTGGGTAAACCCTTGTGTCCTTTGTCCCGTCCAACCCCTTCAAGCTAACCTACGTTGCGATGGCTCCACACCTAAGTCCTTTCACAAGGGCATCTACCGGGTTAAAACCATGACAGGCGATATACCAACAAGACCTACGTCGCTATCATGGCCGCAGAGTCAAGACCCGGGCGTTTCAAGAAGGCGACTTGGTACTCCGGCTCATCCAAGATCAAATAGATATGCACAAGTTATCCCCACCTTGGGAAGGACCCTTTGTGGTTAGCAAAAACTTCAATAATGGGTCCTATTACCTCATTGATATACGAGAACACAAGGATTCACGCAAGTCGGAGGAGAAGACCCGCCGGCCCTGGAATATTGCTCATCTTCAGCCTTATTACACCTGAGCCACTGGCTCTTGTCTTTGTACATACATTTGTCAGTGTATATATATTCTATGATCAATATAATAAATCCGGCATCCCTGATAATTCAGGGCCTCTGTCGTTTCATTTCTGTGTATCTGAGTCTTTATTATTTGGTCATAAGGTCACTTGGGGGCTTCCAACCCAATGGGTTTAGCTTTCATACCCTCTTGACCAGGCGTGGATGCCAAATCCTGAGTTATCCTACCTGTTTGCAACTTGCTACTCCGTCAGGTGACCCGCCGAACTCTTAACAGTCAATCTTTTTCAAGACCCTGAACTTGTTAAGGTTAAAACGGCAGCTTGTGTCACGAGAGAGCTGGCTTACAGTGAGCTAGGATTAACTCAAAGGCTGTGCGGCCTTTGAAAGCACATGGCCTTGCGAGCCAATTTGTTTGGTCGTGCTTTGGTAAGCTGGCCACGCAATTATTTGAGATTTTTTTGAATTTTTCTTTGGAGCCTTTTTGATTTGAGTCTCCTAAAGATTTTTTCTGCTAAGTGTATTTTTTTTACAATCCGGGTCATGAAGCTCCGGTTGTGTGACTCATGTTTGAGTATTTTGAGTTTAGTAACCCGCCCTAGCTATGGACTTTAAAGTCGCCAGTATGCTTTGGTTTGAACAATTGAGCTCATGATATTGCAAGTGTTTGGGTTGTTACCCGCACTAGATAAAGAGGTGTAAGCCGGCAGTATGATCCAAATCTACAGGTATGTTTTCAATTGTTATATGAATATTCGAGGTTAGGTAACCCGCTCTGGCTTTCGACTTTAAAGTCGCCAGTATGTTTTGGCTTGAATGGCCTTAATTCTAGTCTTTTCCGTAATTGCATAAGACTATATTATGTTTGGGTTGTTGCCCGCCCTGGCTTTTGACGTTAAGTCGCCAGGGCATATGTTGTTTAAACTTTGTGCAGGACATGCAAAACTTTCAATGGAAATACCAGTGTTGGCATGGCCTATATAAGTGAGTACATCAGGCAGGTCATAAAGATTAAATTGGCGGCTCAAAAGTCAAAGATTAACATGCACGAAGGCATGTCATGGCAGATCATTGTTTTCAACTATCCTATTACAAGGCATTGCTTTGAGCTAGCAAAAGTTTTCAACTTCAAATGTTTTTGGAGCTGCGCTCCCTTACCCCGGCCTGAGAGCTGCCTGGATCATCATCTCTATGATCAGCTTTCTTCTTGTTGCCTTGATGATTGTGGATCATCTTGTGCCGGTTCTTCTTCGTCGATCATCTGAAGATCAGCCATTGTCCAGTTGATGCCGGTTAAAGCTTCGAAAGTGGCCTCATCATCGAGTATAACACAATGATCAACGTCAGGGGCGAAGATATGCTTACATCGGGGAGGAATAAGGTTGACAACATCATGAACTGGCGGCTTAATCTTCTGGTCCTTCTCGTCGTAAACTAGCGTGTAGTGGTCTAAATCCAGATCTTCAATTAGCTTGCAAGCGACAGGTCGCATATCTCTGACGCAGTTGTTGAAGTCTTGTTCCTCGAAGGCAAACCCGTCATCCTTGAATTCTTGGCAACCGGTGGCTATTTTCACCAGGTCCAGTTCTGACTGCCACGCCTTGGCTCGGCCTAGTGCACAAATGGCTCCGGCTCGGGCGGCTGATAGTTTATATTCCATAACTTGAGTCGGCTCTGTTGAGAGTTGATCCAGCACGGTCTTGATCTGCTTATTTGGAGGTCTTTTCCCACCTGATAAGGCCACAAGGCTTCGCAAAGTTCCAGCGTATAGCTGCTCAGTCAATGAATATACTGCCTTGAGCTTCATCAGCATATTTTCGCCAAGACTGGCGCTTCTGGGGCCTGTTTATAAGTTGCCAAGCGAGTTAAACAGCATGAATTGAGAATCGCCATGTGGTTTCATATAATATTCACACAGGCGTTGAAGTGCATATGAGTCTTATCAAAGATAGCGGCTGTCATATGGGTGATATGTTGTCTTAAGCCGGCAAGCTCATCAGCAACCGGTTTAAGTTGTGCTTCCGCCTCTTCAGCTCTCTTCAAAAGTGCACTCTTGTCAGATTCCCACGCGACTCTCTCCATATCAAAACTTGCTTTAAGCTTCTCGACTTCCTCCAACGAAGTTTTCAGCTCTAGCTTGGCCTTGCAAGTCTCTGCCTGCTGCAGCTTTATATTCTTCCTCAAATCGCCCACTTGCGATTCCTTCATGCTCAATTCGGCCTGGAATACAATGATAAAGTAATGGTTAAAAAGCAAGGTTGAACTATTAGTGATGATATTCTGTTAAAGTCCCAAGCACACTACAAGAACTCTACTTGGCACTTGGGGGCTAATGTGGGTCAATTCGCTTTTTGATTGAGACCCAGCGTCTTTTTATAAGGTTAAGCCGGCCCTTGGGGGCTACCTTTTTGGATTTCTTAAGTGACTGTAAAGTCCCGGCTCAACTTGTCAGTTTAAGCCGACCCTTGGGGGCTACGTTTTTGGATTTCTTAAGTGACTGTAAAGTCCCGGCTTAACTTGTCAGTTTAAGCCGGCCCTTGGGGACTACGTGTTCGGATTTCTTAAGTGGCTATCAGTCCCGGCTCAACTTATCAGTTAAAGCTGGCCCTTGGGGGCTACATATTTGGATCTTAAAGGATAAGTTGGCCCTGAGAGGCTACAACTTGAAGATTATTCTTAAGTCTACAACATACTCAATTTTTTCCTATCCTCTAGACTTGGCGGCTATATGAATACATTGGAAAGAGGTTAGCAACATAGCTCATAGCGTTCCTTCATAAGGTTCACTAAGTCGGCTTCCAGATCACGGCTAGTGTGGAGACGGGTTAGATAGTCTGCGTGGATATCGCTTGCGCTGAAGCCAGCATAGCTCTCTAGATCCAACTTCAATTTACCCTTGTCGGCGGCTAATGGCTCTTCTTTGGCACTGTGCTTTGCCAAGACTGTAGGATTTCCGGGCTTGGTATAGCCTATACCAGTGATGATGACATCATTGGTGATCTTGTCAGAAGGGACCTCTTCAGTAGTCTTGGCAAGGCTGGGCGGTTGAGGACTTGGCGGGTTATGCGTAATTGCCGGGTCAACCTCAGTGTGCAGCAATTCTGAGACTGTGATATCAACTCGTGGTGGCGGGTCATTGATAAGACTATCAGGATTTTCTGACGCCTCAGTTGCTGCTGGTGTTTGTTTCTCCGGCTCAATAGTTTGGGGATCCTTGGAAGAGCCGCCCACCTTCTGTTTCTTGCCTGCTTTGGCCACGCTGCTGTAACAAGAGAACAGGAATTCGTAATATATTATTGCAAGTTATGTATGAAACAAGTATAAAAGCTTACCCAGGGGCAACTTTGAAGACAGGCATCTGAGTCCCAGTAGACTCGCCAGATGATGAATGAGGTGTTCCCTGATAGTTTGAATCAGAAGAGTTAAGCGATTGACGAATGAGACCCGCCTTTGGAAAGGAGAGGGATGGATTATGTGGCACCTCATTTCAGCGCTTGCGAGGGGCAGGCGTGTTGGGTAAGCCGGCTGCAAGGTCTCCACCACCGCTGCTCCGGGTTGTATGCTTTGCCTCGTGCTGCTGCTTTTTCAAAAGAAAATTGGGGTCCAGATAAGCAAGAGGATGGGAAAATCTTACTTTTCGGGAGACCCGCCGAGTTTTCTGTCTTGGCAAAGATTCTGAGTCGGAGGAGATTATGGTTACCTCTGCTGCGTCTGCATGGCTGGTCTCCGCATTGTCCTGAGAGGAGTCAACGTTAATAAGTTGCATAAATAGAAAGCCAAGAGAATCGAGTTCTACCTCTAACTCATTGTCAAGGGCAAATAAGTCTTCAACGTCCTGTTTCTTCCCTTTGGTCTTTTTGGAGCCTGAGTTTTCGCTTTGGCCTTTTTGGCCGGCTTGTCTTGCAGTTTCTTGTTCCAGAAGGAAGAGCCAGCCTGAGAACATAAAGGACAATGAGAAGATGTGCAGTTTATGAGAGAATGATAAATGAGTTAAAGAATGGCTTAAAACACTTACATCGGGAGCCGGATTAAGAGCGCAGAAGGGGTTCAGTCCCGTTTTACTGCAGCTTTCTAAGGTCTCCCCGATTAATGTCTTGGTCATTTCATTGATTTGCCGATCTTCAAGTTGTACTTGGCTATACCGCTGCGGGTCCTTTACATCACATGTATATTGGTACATTAAGCCGGTGCGGCGGTTCAAAGGCAAAATCCTCCAGGCGACCCAGCAGCGGACTAGGTCAACTCCGGTTAAGCTGTTGGCTAATAAGGCCCTTATTTTTGAAAAAGTAGGCCCGTACTTGGCCCGTTCTGCAGCGGTGATCCGGTCAGGAAGTTCATGCCTAGGGCTAAGCCGGATGGAGCGGAAACCCGGCAGAGGGTTTTCATCAGCAGGAGAGGTATCTTGGCAGTAGAACCAAGTCTCGTTCCAGTCCTTGGGGTGACTGGGTAGTGAAGCTGCAGGGAAAACGGCGTCTCTCCGCCTCTGGATAGAAATCCCGCCGAGTTCAAGGCTAGGCCCGTCTGTCATCTCGGTCTGGCGGTTCAGGTAATAGTACTCTCCGAATAAATCAACGCTGGGCTCTTCTTGAAGGTACACCTCATAGAAGACTTGAAAGTTGCATATATTGGAAACAGAGTTGGGGCCGGTATCTTGGGGGTGTAGCTTGTAGAAGTTCAGAACATCCCAAAAGAATTTCGACCCGGGTGGTGAGAAACCACGGAGGAGGTGATCTGCAAAGACTACAACTTCACCCTCTTTAGGTTGAGGTTTAGTTTCAGCCCCTGGAACTCGCCAGTGAATGACGTCTTTTGCTGGTAAAATGCCCATCTCAACATATTCATTGAGAGATTGCTCAGTGACCGTGGAAACAACCCAATCGCAAGAGGTGGTGGATTTAGTCATTTTTGATAGTGGATGCCTGGGAATAAAGAGTTGACGGGTTAATATTATGATGTTAAACCGCTCCATGATCAACGACTGGTGATAAGGTGCAAAGTCCGTCACAATGATGAGTAAAAATAAACCGCCCAAATGAGTCAGCTATATAATGGCGGGTTACAAGTCCTGATTATAAGGGACAACCATCTTGGCGGGTCATGGAAAAGGTTATAAGCTACATGGATAAGCCAGAAAGAGACCGGTGGGTTATCGGTTCATGATTAAAATCAGATAAGTATTAGCGGAATGCAAGGCTGCCGCTATAAGTCGCCTGGGCAAGGGATGGTGAATAATTTGTCTAAAGATTGCAAGGCTATTGAAATTTTCGCTAACTGTGGATAAAACAGATTTCACAAATTGCGGCTACAATTGCAGATCTACCGCAGTTCAGAAAAAATAAGAAATTTAGACCTAAAACATATGGCTGCGGAAGAACTGAGGAACTATATATTGACTGTAAAGGGAAAGGGATCTACCTGAGATTGAAATAGCTAAAGCGGATACCGCTACTGATTCTCCTGGAGTACGGATTGAACTATGTTTTCTAAGTAACGTTGGATGAACTTGGAGGAGCTTGATGGAACGATGATGAACTCGACGAACTAGGGCATTATAATGTGGATCTGAGAAGAAGATGGGATAATACCTGATGGAGTTGATGGAGAGCGGGAGTGCGCCGCGTTTTTCTGGTTCGTTCAGGTTAATGCAGCGGCCCTTGTTGGAGTCGCTGGTGAAGGTCGGCCGGAGTGGCAGAGCTCTAGCGGCGAAGGTCGCAAGGAGGAAGAAGAAGTGGAAGCGAAAGGTGATAAAAGTGAAAAGGAAACCCCCTCGGGCCTATCTATAAGGAAAAAGGTGGAACGGTGAAATGGCAGGTGCGGGAATCAAGGAGACGTCATGATTATCTAAACACTGGAAGCGCCTCGATTCTCGGATGACCAATTAATGCGAAAAGATCCGTTGTGATGTCATGGATTTTCACTATATTTATTTTGCATGATGTCATGGCGGGTTATATGATTTGTTCAATATTAAACTTTGAAAGGGAGAATCGCCAACTTGAAGCAGCGAAGATTGACATGAACAAGTTCAAATCAATCTGGGGCCTAATGTTGGGGATATAACCCCGAGGTGTGACCCGCCCAGGAGGGGCCGGGTTACACCATTGGCGACTCAATGAAGAAGGCCCAGTTAGGCCCAAGAAGGTGAAGCGTGAAGACGGCGGCTCATAGAGGCGGGCCTGGTAGTGGCCCAAGACCCGGACGTGTGAACCGCCATACGGTGGCTTGCCTGGTAAGGCAAGGCGACTTAGAAACTGGCCCGGTCACATTGTATGATCTGGCTCGGACTCTTGTAAGCCTCGGGCCTCGACCTGTATATATAAAGGCGAGACCCGGCGGCGGGTTAACTCAAGAAACAACTGATCGATAGCTAGGTCAAGCGTGATCGCTCCCTTGTAATCGAAACTCAAGCAATACAACTAGAAGCTGGACGTAGGCTTTTACCTCGTTGTGAGGGGCCGAACCTGGGTAAACCCTTATGTCCTTTGTCCCGTCCAACCCCTTCGAGCTAACCTACATTGCGATGGCTCCACACCTAAGTCCTTTCACAAGGGCATCTGTCGGGTTAAAACCACAGCACATACCATTAAACACGTGGATCCAAATCAGCCCCTTACGAAACAATTCATAAACTGGGTTTAGGTGTCTGTCACTCCTGCAACCCATCATCTACAAACTAGTTCCCCATAGGCCCAAAGATGGTGATGTGCCATGTAGTCGACATTCACATACCACCACTAGAGGAAGAACAACACAACATATATCAAAACATTAAATTGTGATCAACTTCACATGATTACTAGTGATGAGATCCTCCTATGTCCTGAAGAACAAATAGAACTAGTTACAACTCATCATATGGATCATGATCAGTGGCTATAAATATGTGTTTAACCATCTGAACATAACAATCTTCAACCAATTAAACCAACTAGAATCAACTACAAGATGTAATCTAATCAAAACTACTAGCACCCCCAGGTACCAATCCGAGATGAACTAGGGTTTACAGATGAGATGGAGCTGGTGAAGATGTTGATCCCCGTGATGATTGGAGTGTTGGTGATGATGAAGGCTTTGATTTCCGCGTCCCAGAGGGAAGTTTCCCCAGCATGATCTCTCTGCCGAAGAGCAAAAGTGCTCCGCCTAAGTTTTGCCTCGCAGACGGCAGCGGAATGTCGCTTTAATTTTTTGTGATTTTTTCGAGGGCAAATAGGCACTTTTTGGCCAACGGATGACAGGAGGGGAGCCATCAGGGCCCCACATGGACACGTGGTGCAGATAGGGAGTGACCATGCCACCTGTCCATGTGGCTGGCTGGTGGACCCCCTCTGGCACATTTTTGCTCCATAATTCTTCATATATTCCATAATAATTCGCAATCACACTTCATTTTGAGCTCCGGAGAATTGTTATCTCTAATGTTGCTTTTTCAGGTCAGATTTTCAGCTGCCAGTAATCTCCCTCTTTTGTTGTATCTTGCATTTTAAGAGAGACAAGGCATTAGAATTGCATCATAATATGAAATATAACATCAAATTAGAGTAAATGAAAATAGGAAATAATGATGCAAAGTGAACGTATTGGTACTCAGAGGAGATAAGGATGCACGCGTTAGACCTGGGTGTGACATCTCACCTTAATAGTAATGATAGATTACTCATATATATAAGATGTACCTTCTTTCCGGGAGCCCATCCGAAAGGAACCTCAAAGTTAAGCATGCTTGGCTTGGCACAATTTGAGAATGGGTGACCGACTGGAACGTTGATCCTGAGTGCGCACGAGCGAGGAGAAAATGCGCAGGAAAGACTAGTGTTGGTTTGTTTGGCCCATCTAGATCCTAGGTCTTAGCCAGGCGCAAAGGCCACAAACCGATGGGCGAACCATTGTGTTGGCCTGGGCATTACAACTTGGTATTAGAGTAGGACCATTCGTAGGATCCCTCTACTGGGCGCTATCAAGTCTAAAAAAACTATTTGGTGGTTGTATAGGTAGATATTGGAGATTAGAATTATTTTTATACCTTTCCCCACCCACCTAGCTACTCTTAACGACGAGATGCACCGAACCCTACTCATCTCTCTCTCTCTCTCTCCAACACTCTCTCTAGATCCCCTATGCCGCCGCCATGAACGCCGGCCATTCCCGACCATCAGTAGATACCTCCACTTCAACCAGCACCCCCTCGAGCTCCTCTCGCTCTACTCTACCTTCTCCCCCACATGGATTCGCCTCTTTCTATCTCTACCACCAATTCGCAGCAAACACTAGCCATTGTGCTTCTGCCCCAATGTCGCCCCGGACGCCAGCGCATCTCCAACGCCTCCTAGTGCTCCTCTTGGCTACATTCTTGGCCTCCTCCTCAACACCTCGCGTCATGCCTCCACGAGAAGTGCTCTACCGGGAGGTGCGTCTCGCATTGGGCCTTCGGTCGCTGGAGCCTATCAACAATATGGCGAAGAGGCTCCCCCTAGGCCTCCTACATAAGCGCGCTATTCGGGCAAGGTAGAAGTGCGGGCAGGATCCACATCCCTGGTGGGGGTGTGGTGCAAGGTTTTCCACCAATTGGAGGAAGGCCGCCCCAGTGGATGGGGAGCACCGGGATGTCATTTGCAAGTTGTGACACGTGTGGCCATTTATCATCCTTTCACTAAAGTAAATCCAAAATATGCTGAACTTATTGAAAACCAAAACCACTTGGCTTGGAGCCATGAATTGATTATGCTAACTCATTCAAAATATTTGGGAGGCATTTCATGGATGTCAAAAACGACGTGCTCTCAAACACACCCTTTTGGCCTACTTGGACACCATCTTTTGGACAAGATTTTTTGGACCTCTAAGGAATGACCCCAACTTTTGCCTCAAAGGCGACATGGTCATTGTAGGCATCCATGCCTGATTTGAATGACTTTTGACACCGTTTGCACTTTGTGACACGTGTGACCATTTATCGGCCTTTTTTCACCAAGATTTTTCAAAAACAAGATAAGCTTCTCGAAAACCAAAACCACTTGGCATGAAGCCATGAATTGGGCATGCTAGCTCATGGAAAAAAATTGGTGTCATTTCTTGGATGTCGAAAAAACAATGTGCTTACAAACTATTATTAAAAAATAAAGTCAATATTGGAAAAATGAAAATTGTAGTAAAACTGTTATTTTAAGTTATTAAGAAAAATAAAGATAAAACTTAAAAGCTAAATATTTTATAGTTAGGTTATTTTGAAAAAAATTACAATTTTTAAAAACATGTTACTGACAATTATTTAAAAAAAAGGTTTAAACCAATTATTTAAAAAGTGGGCCCACAATAATTTGTAATCAAGAATTAAATGAGTAATTTAGTAATTTAATAAAAACAATAATAAATTAAATAAAAGAAAAGAAGATCACCATTGTCATGCACACCACGTCGAAGCCTCGGGCGGTTATTGGGCCAACCCAGCGCGCATCGTCCCAACGCCATGCGGTTATTGAGTCGACCCAGCGTGCGCTGCTTCAGCATGGCTGCATAACGTTTGGGGGTTTAGTACCACCTCACGGTGGCAGTGGTACATCGACCTACTTAAATAGCCCGGAACGCCTGACATGGCGATCTCCTCTTAATATTACTATATGACCTATTGCGTCAATTGGCGTAGAGATCAACTGCACCCTAGAATCTAAGCGAACTATTTGAAACATGAAAAGGAAGTTATGTGAACTATTTCAAGGATGTTTCTTCCAATTGGCGCAGAGACTATGCACATCTCGTTTGAAGGATTTATTACTCAACTATCTGCAAATGATTATGTTCACACCGTGTTTCTAGTTGCCTTGATAATAATCATTACCCATAGCTTTCTTTGGCGTTCTGTTTTTTATGACACACTTTTTGAATATTCATTACTTTTCTATATTTACATTTCCCTGCCATAGCCACGGGTCACTTCAAACAGTCAATAATTCCTAAATCTGCCCTTTTACTGTTCTCCTTCAAATATAGTCTTACTTAACAGTAAAAAATCTCACAAATTTCTCGTACGTTTCCATTTACTATAGGCAGCACATCTAACAAATTTTCGTTCTATAAATGATACCATAGGCCATTATCATGAATAAAAATACATACAGGAACTATACAGGCGGAAACTAAAATATATACCAAAAAAGCCTTTGGAAAATGGCTCTGGGGGTTGGTTGCTGCGCCATGCTACTACCCGAGAGTTCCAAGTTGGGGTTGCCTGAGTCAGCCTGTCCTCTTGTGCACATCACGGCATCGGACTCTGTTCAATTTGCCGGGCATGAGCTCTTTCGAGCAGCGATCGCTCAATCACCCGTCCTAAGCCCCAGTTAGAAAGCTTTCGCGCGCATGCCAGCGGGCCACGGCCCAATATTGCGCAAGCTGGCTCGCCCGCTCGCCAGCTTCGCCTCCAGCTTTGAAAAAAGTTCATAAATTTGAAAAAGTTAAGAAATTTAAAATACAGTTCACTAATTTGAAAGTTGTTCATGAGGTAAGTTTTAAAATTTTCATGAATTTGAAAGAAGTGCATAAGTTTGAAAAAGTTTGTGAATTTGAAAATTGTTACGAGTTGAAATTTTAAAATGATCATGAACTTAGAATAATTTATGAATTTGAAAATTGTTCATGAGATAAGATTTTAAAAGCTTCATAAATTTTTAAAAAATTTACAAGTTTGGAAAATGTTCAAAAATTTGGAAAAGTTTGGGGATTTGAAAAAATGTTTCACAATTTTTTAAAAAATTCACAACTTCAAAGGAAAGTGCGTGCAAAATAAAAATGAAAAAGAGAAAACAAATATAAAAAAATGGAAAAAGAAAGAAAAAAACCGAGAGGAAACCGTGCATGAAAAAACCAAAAGAAAAATCCCATGGAAAAACCATGCACAACCTGAACCAAAAATGTAGCCAACAAGAAAAAAGTGGAACTATGCACAACATGTCATCTATCCAAGCTCGTAACTGTGGTAGGAAATAAACCTGGAGGTGTTGAGTTGGAATCTCAAGTGGCGCAATATTTTTTGAAGCTAAAAAAAGGATAAAAAATGTAAATGGGCCAAGTGCAGGACAAAGCCTGTAACCAGCGTCAAATAGGAGTTGACGTCATATACGCTACTATACTGCGTATACATACAAAAATGGGTACCATATGTGAAAGGTCTATATTGCCCTTTATACATTTAGTGAGGGGGTGTACCGAATCAAAGACTCATTGATTGAACTAGCAGGCAGAGGCGCTGCGGCACGCCGCGCACATGGTGAAGCTTGTGTGTGCATTTTCATTGTTTTTTATTTTAAAATGAGAGAAGGGGTGGCGGTAGGTTTGAGGGCGATCTGGTTGCGTAGAAAATCCATTCTCACAATGCAAACAACATGCTTAATGCTCACAGCACGCTTGTGCAACAGTAGGTACTAACACGGCCTACTTAGTTTAACGGGCATGGATGCATATCTGCATCTTGGTTCATATTTACAGAACAGAAGGTGCATGGTACGACTATTGATAGAAGTATATTGGAGAGGTGGTCTACCTTTGTAGTAGCTCCACTTTCATGGGCGGTTGCTGCAGGGAACATCTCTTTTGCTGCAGGCCTTCATACAGTTTGACACACTTTCGTCAGCCTTTTAATAAAATGTAGGGCGGCGCCCTGATGGCGAGAGGCACGACGTTCGTGGGTGGAGTGTGCGTCTCCGGTGGGGTGGGAAGCCATGGCCACGTGGGTGGCTTGGTTGAGGGTGGTTGACGAGCTAGGGTGCGATGGAGGGTTGTGAGCGCCGGGTTCCATCACTTGCCCAGTCCTTGTACTGGCCGACGGCGGCGGTGTCCGTTGACATCATGTCCTTCCTGAAAGTTCCATCGCGACGTTCTCACTCCTTTTGTCTTGCTCCGGGTGAAAACTTAATCTACGGGATCGGGTGGTGGCGGCTATCTGTGGTCGTACCCTTCTGGGAGGCACTGTTTTCGAGTCCTGGCTTCGTCGTTGTCCTTCCCACCTCTCTGTCGTGGATTCTCATGGTGGAGGTCCTCATCGGCTCCAAGCGGTCTTCTTCGCACATCTGTAGTTTGCTTGGTAGCCAGTGGGGTGGTGTGTCGGTGCCTGGCGTCTTTGTATCTTGCCTTGGGTGTGTGTTGTGTGGGGTGGTGGCGTCAGTTTATATCGGTCTGCTCGGATGTGATGTGGTGACGGTTGCTTTATAATATAAAGCAGGAAAACCTTTTTCATCATTTCACTAGGCCTTGTGCGGTAAATCAATAGGAGCAATAAAAAAGTAAAAAATATATATACAGAGGAACACATGTTAGCACACGGAGAGCCGTCACCTAGAATGGCAAACACAAGGGAGTGAGCCTGGCTTAGCCAGTTTAATTATCTTATTATATAAAATGTCCTTTATCGAAAAAATATCATATAATTATTAATCCATACAAAAGAGAAGTAAAGCATTCGACCGTTTATATAATTAAACATCCATACAGATCTAACAGAGAGCTAACGGATACTAATCTACTCCCTCGGTTCCATAATGTAAGGTGTTTTTCGATATTATTGTACAAAAAACATCTTACATAAATGGGATGGAGGGAGTATTTAGCTTGTCGTAAAATAAACAAAGAGGAATGAGAGAGAACGCATGGACTCAACTTGGATGGGATTGACCTGCTGGTGGCGTTTTTGCTGTAAACTAGTTGACCCCTTGCGTCAAATGGCGCAGAGGCACGGTGGTATGTTATGTATAGTGATCTGAGTATACATGGCTTATTTTAATAGTATAGAGTCTAATCTGAAACAAAAATACATGCCTTGGCATGAAAAATTAAGATAGAATTGTCTTTCAAAACCTGAGTGTTTTGAAAAGGTTTGTCTTTCTTAGTAAAAATAGGCTTTAGAAACCACTTAGGCATATGCATGTATTATCTTTACTCCTTTATTAATCAGCTAAATGGCTTTGGAAGGCTTAATCAAGCACTGATCACGCTCATCCCCAAATCCCCGGAGGCTTGCCAAATTAAGGATTTCAGACCGATCAGTTTGGTACATAGCTTGCCTAAGATGGCTTCTAAGATGCTAGCCAATAGACTTTGTCCACACATGGGACAGCTGGTGCAGGCTAACCAATTGGCTTTCATCCGCGGAAGGAGTTTGCATGATAATTTTCTTCTGGTGAGGCAGATGGCAAGGAGACTACACAGAAGGAAAGCCAAAGGAGTACTTCTGAAGCTTGATATATCACGCGCTTTTGACTCCCTGTCATGGCCGTTTTTATTCGAAGTTCTGCGAGCAAAGGGATTTTCGGAGCGCTGGCTATCGTGGATCGCTACTCTGCTCACATCTGCTAGCTCGAGAGTGATAGTAAATGGCTGTGCGGGAGAAAAGTTCAGGCATGCACGCGGTCTGAGACAGGGAGAATCTATTTCTCCGTTACTTTTCGTCATTGCCATGGACATCCTCACAGCTATGGTGGTGAAGGCGCACGAGCAGCAAGTGTTTGGCAGAATTCAAAGTTGCAATGCTTTGCAACGGCTATCCCTATATGCGGATGATGTGGTAATTTTTATCAAGCCCACGGTGACTGACATATCCAGTGTTAGAGAAGTGCTACAGATTTTTGGACATGCTTCGGGTCTCAAGGTTTTTGACGGGAAAAGGCAGGAGTTCTGCCATTGCATTATAGATAGGAAAGAATTATAGAGTTACAGAGAAAGGTGAACCGAAGTTCTTATTAGGTGGGGGGGGAGGTTTAGAGAGTCATGATCAGAAGGTGCTGACCACCCCACAACACAAAACAACTACTCCCGAGTTGCCTCCTGCAGGAGGCCAATCTCATCCTTCACAAGCTGCAAAATGGTTGGGACCTGCGCATTTGTCGCCTGGAAAACGCGACGGTTCCGCTCCTTCCAAATGTTCCAGGCAAGGACTTCGGGTCTCAAGGTGAACTTCGCCAAATCTGCTGCTATTTTGATCCGCGTCGAGGAGGGAGATGAGGAACTTGTCAAGAACGCACTTCCATGGAAGATTGAGCACTTTCCCTGCAAGTATCTGGGGCTACATCTCAGTATCAAACAGCTCACCAGATCGGAGTGGCAGCCCATGGTTGATGCAGCTCTTAGAATCTTACCAGGATGGTAGCGGGGGATGGTTACGAGGCCGGGCCATTTGGTGCTTATCAACCAGGTCATGAGGGCTAGGCCCGTGCATCATTTGATGATTGCTGAAGCCCCAAAATGGGCTTTGGAGAGAGTGGACAAGGGCTGTCGTGCTTTCTTTTGGGCTGGATCTGAAGAGATTAGTGGCGGCAATTGCATGGTGTCCTGGCAAAGAGTCTGCAGACCGAAGCAACTCGGAGGACTGGGAGTGATTGATTTGCATAAACAAGGAATTACAATTACCATGAGATTACGTTGGGAGTGGCTCAGAAGGACTGATGCGGATCGGCCCTGGCAAGGACTCAACTTGGTACCCGATCGACATGTGCTGGAGACTTTCAATAGCCTAGTGAAGTGGCAGATTGGCGATGGACCGAAGACCCTCTTTTGGAAGGACCGTTGGGTCACTGGCACCAGGATTGTTGAGCTAGCACCGATGATTGTGGCGAAGGTGAAAACCCAGATTATTAACAGGAGGCGAGTTTGTCAGGGCATGCTAGCCCACGCATGGACCAGCGACATCCAGGGCGAGCTCACCACGGAGGAGATGTCAATTCTTTCGGCTCTGGGAAGTGCTAATCGAGATACAACTAGTTCCGGGAATGGAGGATAAAGCGATCTGGACTTGGAATGAGACAGGTAACTACAGATCCGCATCGGCATACAAAATGCTATGTCATGGAGGAATCCGATTCCAGTCTGGCTTCGGCAATATGGAAATGTTGGGCACCACTTACCTGCAAGATCTTCATGTGGCTAGCAGTCCAATATCGACTCTGGACATCGGACAGGAGGCAAAGGCATGGATTGCAAGAACAAACTTCCACATGTTTCTTCTGCGATCAGGACGAGGACACAGTTGATCACCTGCTGCTTCGATGTGTGTTTGCGAGACAAGTCTGGCACCTATGCTTTCTCAAAGGAGGTATTGAGCAGGCACTCATCCCTTCCTCCCAGGCTACCATTGCAGATTGGTGGGAGGCGGCAAGTAAGAGAATACCAAAGGAAGAACGGAAAGGTTTCAACTCATTGGTCATTCTCACCTGCTGGACGATTTGGAAGCAGCAAAATGCACGGGTTTTTAGAGGAAACAACATTCGGGATGCATGGGGCACAGTAGACATCATTTTTCAAGAGCTAAAGATGTGGGCTCGGGCAGGAGGGACGGGAGTTGGACGATATTGTGAGTAATAGAGTATAGGATCTGGAGTGGAGGTGGTGGTGTGCACTAACTTGTGGTGTACACCCCGTTTTGTAACGTCTCGTAAATACTTCTCTCTTCTATAAAGCTAAGGTACACCATCGGCGTACTCTCGGAAACAAATAATCAGCTAAAAATTATGTGCATGTCCAATAGTATGTACAAAGTATTTAAGGTTTACTGTCCTGGCCTGCTCGGTGCCCGGCCCACGAAGGGTTTTCCTGGGCTGGCCCGCTCGCTGTAGAATATGAAGCGGCAGGGTATGTATCGATCTGTTAATCCCCTCCTCTTCCTCGGTAGCTCCATTCATTGAGAGAAACCCTTCGGTCAGAGAAAAACCCCTAGTGTTCGTGTTGCTCTAAAGCTGGTGAGATTTCTGCCCTTTCTTATTGCCTCAAATTGCTTTGATGCACGGATCTGGCTTATATTCGTTTGGATTTGACATCTCCCCTCATTTTCAGGCGATTTGTACTCCATTGTTGTCTTCTTTTAGGCATGATATGTGTTATTTTGTCTCTTTCCACATAGGGATTTATACCTATGGAAACAAATCCATGCGACCATGGCAATAGTTTTGTTGGCTCAGTCGATTATGCCTGCGATTGGGTCTCGGTTTTTTTTACCGCAACGAAAATCCATATATTAGTAATTTCATAGATGTACATTAGAGAAATTGTTCAGCAACCAATCCATTTAGATATACAAGTAGCTATGTATACAACAGATAAGTAGAGGCATGGCAGTAATAAACACTATTGGTATGTTGTTGTAGGATGCAGAACGTACATACACGGCAATATATGAGACTTTTATACAAAGTGCGACCAAAGGCAGCTAGTTGATACTCCATCACACAGTATATCTACAAGTATGACAATGTAGAAAAGGATATACATTCTTTCCATCTGATAATCTCCGGTAGTCAACCACACTCATAATATCTTGAAAAGGAGATTGTGCCTATAATTGGGAGGATCTTGTGAAATGTTTAATCTAGTTATCCTTGCCTTCCCTCTAGATTACCGCTGGTGCAGTACTGATTGTTCAAAAATTCTGCAATGTAGAGTTAATATGGAGTCTATTGAGAGTACGATCAAACAAAAAAATCACAAGAAATGGCAAGAGTGTCCAACATTGCAAATAAACAATAGACCGGACAAAAAGTCAAAAGCTTGTAGACACAAACACAAATAGTTGATACCCAGACCTTCAATCAGAAATGACTTGAATATTTATTTTTCTTAGATTGCAAGGAGCAGATCATTAGATTACTTAGTACTGCTTACAAAAAGCATACGTAACCTTCTCTTCAACTTGTGAGTAGGTGATGTTCCAGCGCATGGTCCCCCGCTGTGCGCACAAAATTGGGCGATCCAAGTGCAAGTACTCGCATGCCAATGGAAGGCAGACTGCGTGCACGATGACACATGACCCGCTCTATTTCCTTCCTGCTGTTTTGCTTCACAAGGAAAGATTACTATGGAATCAACATTAAACTTCAGAGAATAAGATAAAGCTTAATTAGATATCCATACGGAAAACACCCAGAACTAAGAAAGACATAGGAATTGGGAGCTGAATTAGAGAGACCATATAGCCATGTGAGAGATGACATAGGAATTGAGAAAATATAATAGGACCAAAATCTAGCATATTCTTCCGAATATATCCTAAACTAATTTAGAAAATGTGTCTTCATATTTTCACTACGAAAACGCTAATAAATCAAAAGCAACTGAAGGTAAACGAAAAGTGGCTTGATCGGGAGCTGCACTACTGACCATTAAATAAGCAGCAGTGCAACATTCTCCATCAGCCAACCACGTACTGGACATCCAAAATTTGGATTTAAAATGAGATCCTTTGTTAATAGGTGAGAACCTGTCATTGCAATTGACATATTTAGGCACAATTTAATTTAATTATTCTTGTAGGTGTCTTCAAAGCATTATCGATGAATAAGATGGAAGGTATTAAGTTACCAAACTGACATGCCAACACAAATAGTTCTACTGGCAATCAGATAAATCACACATGTAAGCAATATAAAAAGGATCATAGATGATAAACCAAACTGACACGTCGGCGCGGAGCTTGGGAGGTAGTCGAGGAGCGGATGCAGATTGTGGTCTGCATCGACGACATCTGGAAGACGGAACGTGTGCTGGGCTCGTGGTTCGTGGATGGCAGGTATGGTTTCCTCCTCCGACGTCTTAGTCATGTGGGGGTGCCAGATCTGGAGTTCGATGGTGTGTCCGGGATGTTGCCCCGGTCTGATTTGTTCAACGGTAATGGTTTCGTCTTTGGCGAGCCACCTTGGAGGTCCGCAAAGCTGCATATTAGCGATGGAGCCGCGTCGAGCTCGGGTGAGAAGGTAATCCGTCATTTTTTTTCTTTCGGTGGCTGCTATATGGTGGTGTCGGAGACAGGTGACGGATGTTGGTGTCAAGCTCAGGGACGTTCTGTTGTCTTTTCAGTTTTGTCATCTTGATCTTTATGTGACTTGTACTTTAATCTTTATGATATGAATGAGACACATATTACCATGCAAAAAAAAATGAAGTGCAGGTTTCTGTACACCTAGCACTTCTCATTTTCACATAGAAAGGTACAATCAGATGTCAAAACAACAGTATATGTTCAAGGCATATAGATGAACGTGGTACAAAGAAGCATTAGTGGGATATAGTACTACACTGACACAGAGAAATTCATATTTTTCTTTCAGAAAACAATGAAGGATCATAGTATTGCTGGGTTGGTACAGTATCCCAGTGTTAATGTACATACGGTGGAAGTTTAGGAATGAGTTCACTTCTTTAACAAAATAGGAAAAGTGCGACCTATAGCATGAAGAATAAATTCAAGAAAGTAAACTGATGGGCAGGGAACCATTATTTAAATTCCCATGGTGAATTTCCCTACAAAAGTCCTGCAGCAGGAAAAGCACATGACAAAGAAAAAAAATTAGGAAAGTAGGTCATTGTGTTTATCTTCTGCAAAACATGGCTATTTTCAACATAACCATGTAACTATGTTAAGCTGCACAATCAAAATCATTAAGAAATTAGTCTCTTAATCTTCTCTTTGTATGTGCCACACTGCAAACAGAAGGCCCAGGAAAATGTCACATTGCACAGAATAAATGAGTCATGGCGGGTAGAGTAAACCAGCTTACTTTCCACACAAACCTGAATCGCAACTATCCTAACTTCATCGGCTGTATCAGGGCTATTTTGGGGATGGGACTGTTGCTTTGACTTTAACCCAGTCACTAACCTGCAAGCACAAATAGAAGATGGGATCAATTGATTTTCCCTACAAATATTAGGACAAAGAATAGCTCTAACGCAAAACAACAATAACTAAAAGTAGCTAAAGAAAGGGAAAGTAAGAGACTTCATACCTTAAAATCATCGAACTTATCCATGTCTGATGGATCCACCTGCCAAGGTGCAGATTGATTAGGAATATCAATTATGAGCAGACCATCGCTCTTGAAATCGATTATTTTTTTCCTATTATGTGTTGAGTTTCTAAAAATGAGAGTACTTGTTGCTAGCAAGTAAAAGGATCTATGATGAGTACTTGTATCCACTATACAGAGAATATTTCTCTTTGTAAAATGACTTCAATGAATCATAATAAATTCAATACATTTTAGGAAGAAAAAACTGATCTAAGTCCATGCAGCACCAGGGAATAAAATCGTAGGGGTGCCAATCTGGAAAGTAGTCAGATAAAAGAGCATGAATTCAAGAACAAACATAAACTCAATGTTGAATTGTGGAACAGTGCCAATGGAAAAAGACAGGAAGAAAGGAAACTACAATGACATGCAACTTCTCTACCCTGACAATATAGGAAACCAAAGCCTGCAAATTGGAAGAGGACATCACATTTGAATTACCTCTACTTGAGAAATACTCCCTCCGTCCCAAAATACAAAGTCGAGACACTTATTTTGGGACGGAGGAAGTAGCGTTTATTAAAGACAAACATCAAACATCTAGCACAGAAGGACAAAATGTTTGATGTTTGATGTGCTAGATGTTTTCGAGGACCTGCACCCAGGCCCGTCTATCCTGGCCATCATCACTCCCACCTCCTATCCTGCGAGCCACCAGCATATTAGTCCACCCAGAGAGAGAGAGGGATGAAAACATGTTTTAGAGCACCTGCACCCAGGCCCGTCTATCCTGGCCATCCATTTTCCGCATCGCGATTCATGCAAGTACATTTCTCTTTTTTGTTTCTCTCACATAGAACATGTTTTGAACTTCTAACTTCCGCAGCATAGGAAAGCTTTCTATCTAGAATCTGGGATAAAACTTTCAGAGTTTTTCGTACAACATAAATATACAAATTAAGATTTGCTTGGTTAAAAAATCTTTTTTAGTATTTATGTTGGACCAAAAAATATGAAAGTTTTATCTCACGTTCTAGTTAGGAAGCTTTATTGTGCTGCAAAGTTTGAGATTCAAGACATCTTCTATATGAGAGAAACAAAAAAGAGAATTTACATGTAGAATGTTAGTTGTGTCGCACAGATCTCAAAGCAACATTGGAGAGCTAAGATAGATGGGCCTGGGTGTAGGTGCTCAAAAAATTTGTGTCTGAGGGAGGGAGGGAGGGAGGGACAGAGAGAGGGGGAGAAGAGAGAGAGAGAGAGAGAGAGAGAGAGAGAGAGAGAGAGAGAGAGAGACTTGCGCTTGCTTGAGGAGATCATGGCTAAATGCACACAACACACACACACAGCAAGCAGGGCAGGAGGACCAGTGAGAGCAGGGATTTGGAGTAAGTTACCTTGCCGGGATGGGATTCCTGGTTGCAGCGGTGGAGTTGACTCGCAACGGCGACGGAGGTGACTCGAGGCGGAGGCCAGGGCGACTCCACACGGCAGCTAGCAAATCCAAGCGTCGGCGGCATGGCCATGAGGGCTCCCTCGATCGAATCCGTTGCCCGCTCTTGTCAATCGAGCGAATAGGGTTAGGAGTGGACCTCTGCTGGGCTTGGGCACTACAAGAAATATGTCAACTTGTGACCTTCTCTCAGTGACCCCGGCTGAATTGGTCGTAAATCCACGGCCATTTCGCTTGGAAGGGCTCAAACCCTGAAATTGCCTTACACCAAATGGTCATAAAGTAGACAAGAGTGGTCGACGACCTTATTTCTACCTGATTATGACCAATATAAATGGTCGTGAGGTTGTGAACGTGGATGCATTGGTACTTAAGGTTTCGCTCAAGGTGGGCTTGGGCCTCGGTGGAACGAGGCCACCTTTTTTTTTAAATGTGTGCCATGTAGGCCTCGGCCCATCCACAAAGAAATTTGGGATGCCCTCATATTACTCAAAAAAAACATATATTTGGCCCAACGAAAATGGGAAAATAACAAATTTTCATGTATTTAAATTTTTCTAACCAGTATCAACAATGTTTTATATGTATAAAAAATGTACAATGTGTAAAAACAAACATAGACATCAAAACGTATGTATGAAAAGATGTTTTTTTGTTGGGAATATATGAAAATATGTTAATCATGTATTTGAAAAAAGTTAAACATATATAAACAATATGTCCAATGTGTCTTAAAAAATTTAGACATGTGTTCAAAATATTAGACATCAAAATATTAGTAAAAGTTAATGATGTAATAAAAACCGTTTATATCTATAAAAAATGTTTCTAGTGTACACAAATTTCTTCATAAAATGTGGCCTAATATTCTTGAAAAATGCAGAAGTTATTTTTACAAAAAATATTTGTTAGGTTCTTCACAAAAAAACTCATTTTGGGAACTCGAAAAATGGAAAATGAATATGCGGAAATTTGTCTTTTTCACGAGAGGTGGATCAAAAACTTTTTACACGCAACCATTTGGTCAATTGTACATTAAATATGGCCTAGTATTTTAGAAATTTAATTTGGTCCATTTTTGCAACAAATATATGGTAGGTTCTTCACAAAAAACCTCATTTTGGGCACTAAAAATGGAAAATTGATTTTTTGTCCAAAGAAAATAAAAACTCCCTTAGAAAACATTGTTCGTCATTGCAAGATGCACCCTTGTGCACTATATGAGATCATTTGAACAAACTATGCCATGAATTTTTTATGCCCGTTTCAAAATACAGTCAAAACGGTGGGCTTGATCGTTCCTAGCTAGTGGTTGAATCTTGGAAAACTTTTGATGTTTCTCTGATTAAATAGATACTTATGTACCTATAAATAATTTTTGAAAAAAATAAAGAGCAAACTATGAGGCAACTGCAGTTCAAATTTGACCCGCTTCCTACTGAATCGGCGGAAATTTATCTTTTTCATGAGAGGTGTATAAAAACTTTTGACAACCAACCATTTTGTCAATTGTGCATTAAATATGGCCTACTATTTTAGAAAATAGATTTGGTCCAATTTTGCAACAAATATATGGTAGGTCCTTCACAAAAAAACTCATTTCCGGCACTCAAAAAATGGAAAATGAAATTTCCATGCAAATAAAATGAAAACTCCCTTAGGCAACATTGTTTGGAATTCCAAGATGCACTCTTGTGCACAATATGAGATCATTTGAACAAACTATGCCATGAATGTGGACATAAGATTGATCATTTGGTTTGAAAGCCACGAATCTTCACGCATGATAGCTCATTTCTGAGAACATTTTTTTAAAATAATTGCTGTATTGCAAGTTTATTATTTTTTCTGGCAACTTGGTCACATATAATGACACAATGCGAAGGTTTTCCAATTTTTTGATTTTTTTTTAATATTTTATGCCTGTTTCAAAATGCGGTCAAAACGGCGGGCTTGACCGTTCCTAGCTAGTTGTTGAATCTTGGAAAACTTTTGATGTTTCTCTGATTAAATAGATACTTATGTACCTATAAATGACTTTTGGAAAAAATAAAGAGCAAAGTATGAGGCAGCTGCAGTTCAAACTTGACCCGCTTTCTACTAAATCGGCGGAAATTTGTCTCTTTCACCAGAGGTGGATCAAGGCTTTTGACACCCAACCATTTGGTCAATTGTATGTTAAATATGGCCTAGTATTTTAGAAAATTGATTTGGTCCAATTTTGCAATAAATATATGGTAGGTCCTTAACAAAAAAAACTCATTTCCAGCACTCAAAAAATGGAAAATGAAATTTTCGTGCAAAGAAAATGAAAACTCCCTTAGGCAACATTGTTTGGAATTCCAAGATGCACCCTTGTGCACTATATGAGATCATTTGAACAAACTATGCCATGAATGTGGCCATAAGATTGATCATTTGGCTTGAAAGCCATGAATCTTCACGCATGATAGCTCATTTTTTAGAACACTTTTTAAAAATAATTTCCGTATTACAAGTTTATTTTTTTGCCTGGCAACTTGGTCACATATAATGACACAATGCGAAGGTTTTCTAATTTTTATATTTTTTTTAATTTTTTATGCCCGTTTCAAAATGCGGTCAAAATGGCGGGCTTGATCGTTCCTAGCCAGTGGTTGAATCTTGGAAACTTTTGATGTTTCTCTGATTAAATAGATACTTATGTACCTATAAATGACTTTTGGAAAAAATAAAGAGCAAACTATGAGGCAGCTGCAGTTCAAATTTGACCCGCTTCCTACTGAATCGGCGGAAATTTGTCTTTTTCACAAGAGGTGTATAAAAACTTTTGACAACCAACCATTTTGTCAATTATGCATTAAATATGGCCTAGTATTTTATAAAATAGATTTGGTCCAATTTTGCAACAAATATATGGTAGCTGCTTCACAAAAAAACTCATTTCGGGCACTCAAAAAATGGAAAATGAAATTTCCGTGCAAAGAAAATGAAAACTCCCTTAGGAAACATTGTTTGGAATTCCAGGATGCACAATATGGGATCATTTGAACAAACTATGCCATGAATGTGGCCATAAGATTGATCATTTGGCTTGAAAGCCATGAATCTTCACGCATGATAACTCATTTCTGAGAACCCTTTTTTTAAATAATTGCCGTATTACAAGTTTATTATTTTTCCTGGTAACTTGGTCACATGTAATGACACAATGCGAAGGTTTTCGAATTTTTTGTTTTTTTAATTTTTTTATGCCTGTTTCAAAATGCGGTCAAAACGGCGGGAATGACCGTTCCTAGCTAGTGGTTGAATCTTGGAATTTTTTTGGTGTTTCTTTGATTAAATAGGTACTTATGTACCTATAAATGATTTTTGGAAAAAATAAAGAGTAAACTATGAGGCAGCTGCAGTCCAAATTTGACCCGCTTCCTGCTGAAGCAGCGAAAATTTGTTTTTTTTCACCAGAGGTGGATCAAACTTTTGACACCCAACTATTTGGTCAATTGTGCATTAAATATTTCATAGTATTTTAGAAAATAGATTCGGTCTAGTTTTACAACAAATATATGGTAGGTCCTCCATAAAAATCTCATTTTGGGCACTCAAAAAATGAAAAATGAATTTTGCATCCAAAGAAGATGAAAATTTGCTTACGCAACATTGTTTGCCATTCCAAGATGCACCTTTGTGCACAATATGAGATCATTTTTTTGACTTTTTCATGTGAAAAAGTAGAAGATTCTTTTTTGAAACATAATTTGTCTTTTTGATGAGAGTTGGATCGAAAGCATTTTACATGTTATGCTTTGGTCAACTGTACATAAAATGATGTCTTATTGTTTTGGAAAATGGAGTGGTGCCATTTTGAAACAAATATTTGGTAGATTCTTCAAAAAAACATTTTTCGCACTTCAAAAATAGAAAATGATTTTTTTCCTAAAAACTCATTTCTCATAACACTTTTTAAAATATATTTGTCTTATTCTAATTCCAAGTTTATTAGTTTTCCTAAAAACTAGGTCACATTTGGTGACACAATGAGAATGTTTTTATTTATTTTTGAATTTCTCATATCATAAAACCGTTTATATGATTCAATACCTTATTTTTAGTCGATGACGACCAATTTTAGATGGTCATAATGTGTACTAGGTTCTGATTGGTTCATGGGCATGTCACGCGGATCGTGCCTCAAACGCCGTCGAATGCTCTCGGATCCGACGGCAGCCCTTTCTCCCTCACCCCCCTCTTTGTCTAAAAAAAACAGCCTCACCCTCTCACCCCACGAAGCCTGGCCCACAGCCCCGCACTCCTCCCTCATCCCCATCTCTCTCCCGCACTCCTCCCTCGTCCCCATCTCGCCGCCACCACCAACAGCGCCCGATCCCAGCAAACTCCGGCAGGAATCAACGGCGCCCATCACACCAACGGGACCCCGACGCTCCGCTCTTCCCTCCTGTCCGGTGAGATTCGGCGCGCGCGTCCTCCAGCGGCCAAGCGCAGCCGTCTCCCGTCGTTAGGGTTTCGTTCGCCGATGGATCCAGCGCCGGCCGGCGATGAGGGCCGCCAGATCCGCGACCTGGGAGGCTCCTCCTGTAGGATACGGGAGCAGCGCGCCGCACCCTGCAGTCGCCGGTCTGGGACGAGCGCAGCGGCTCGAGGACGCCGGCGACAAACGCCGGCGCTCCTCTGCTCCGTCGACCTGGACGGCTGCTACTCCGCCAAAGACGTCGCCTACAGGTTGACCAACTCCCCTCAGCTCCTGCGACTTGTTGTCCCCGCTGCTTTATTTGGGTCAGAACAGAACCAACAGTTGAGGCTGTGTTTGGTGGATTATAGAACATACCTGCTAACTTGCCGTAGATCACACTCGTATAGCAGGAGAAACTTCTTGCGTGAAGAGTAGAATATCTTGCATTTGTGTGTTCATTTGAAGCGGGATATATATTGGTGGATTATGCGAAACCTTCAATGCCAGCAGCCCATGCATGTAGGTGCATCAGGGATAGACGTAGTCTATAGATCCTAGCATCTAGGTCCGGCGGATGTGTGCATGGCAGCTGCAGATTAACATCGACCGGTGAAGTTACACATAAATAAATACTCTAGGACATGATTTGAACTTGTAAAGACATACGGAGAGCACCGAACTGTCATTTATATACCACACGACGTTCCTGTTAAAAAAGTAGGACGGTAGCTTCAGGTTTGTATGTAAAACATCTATGTCCAGTTTGATGATGTGTGTTGTTTGTTTCTTACTGGCAGCTGTGGATACTATGGCTACACATTGAACTTGAGCTCCTCAACACAGAACACGGCCAACATTGGATCCAAGTACGGGAAGCAGATCAGGAAAGGCGTCGTCTCATTCTTTGCGATTTTTTCTATTGTGTGCCTTGAAAAGCATGGTTGCAACCATTCCTAATTTTTTGTTCTTGTTCGATTTGGATTTGGATGCAGCAGGTGCTCTGCTCTTGTGCATGTCTGGTGGCATCTCTGGCGCAGCGGTGCTTCTTGAGGTGACTGGCGTGACGGCGGCTGTGTATGGCGTTGACCACAAGCTCTCCGGTGAGCGGCTCCCTCTCCTACCTCTAGTTCTCTTTTCTACTCCTATAGCATTGCTCTGTTGGTTTAGAACACTAGCAACAGGAGTAGTAAAAGCTTACTGATGTAGGATTAGTGAAAGCTTATGGTTGATCCTGATTGCTGAACATGGGAGATGTATCTTCTTTTGCATATCAAGTTAGTCTACAAGTTTGTTTACGGTGATGCCCCTACATAGGATGTGCAGCAAGCCTTCCAATCTACTTGTTTTGTTTCTGTTGGTGTGTGTATGTGCAAAATGATAGGTGCCTGCCATGTGGTTTATAAACACACAGTTATAACAGTAAGATGATATTCAATTTGCTTAAGATGTGCTTTCAGTCCTAATTAGACAATCTCGTGCACATGTACCTACATACCAGAGTAGACCATCTATATAGTGTCTAGCCATGTTGATAAGAATTTTTTTAAGAAAGAAATCAAGTTAGATTATATACGTACAATTATTATGCACATACGTATGGTGACATCTCATTATATTCTTCTGCTTCCACTTATGTCCTGAGCATGTACTCTAATAGTCAGTTCCTAGAACATGACAATGGATTGCTTTTGTTTCTATACCCCACTATCCATACTCCCACGTATTAGTAAATCTATGAGGACACCTTTTGTATATCGTGTTGGATTAGTGCACAATCTTATTAGAAATATTTGAATGCTGAGCTATTTCCTTTATACTAAATCATCCAATTCTTGGTTTTGGCTTCTGTTTTTCCCCTTGGTACCCACTCACGGCCGCCTTCTGTCTGTGCTTCTCTTCTCAGGATGATCGTCTTGCGGCACATGGCGCCGGAGCTGAGCCTGGGCATGAGGAGCGATGGCTACGTGCGGGTCCTCGACCTGCTTGGCCTCAACCTGCAGACCTTCGCCAAGGTTCACCTCAAGTCCCACACGATGGATGAAATCAGGGAGGTAATATTTGTTCATGACTCATCTTCCTGCTGAACAGTAGATGATCTTACTAAGCACCTAGCCATCTTGCCTAGTATGCTTGTATCTGCTACATGTTGTTTTCATCTTGATAGCTAGCAGCCTAGCATCATGAACTTTGATTGTGAAATCTCTATATGCTGTAAAATTAATTGTGTCAGTCTCGAATTTGTTGTGAATTGTAAGATGCTTCGAGTAAATGTTTTTTTTGCCTTCTCGCATGTAGGCGGTCAGCCGAGACAGCAAGCAACTCTGTTTCTTGTTATCTGCTCTGCTTTCAACTGTACTTGTTTCAGTTAGCAACTCGATAGTGAAGAATTTGAGACTGGATACTGAATTTGAGAGTATGGGTGCTTGTAATGAGGTTACTGCGATAATGTATCCAGAGTAGAATTGTATTGTACCTGCTATTTATAGATTAATTGTTCATGTACACTTCATTTGAAAATAAACATGTTGTCACATGTTTAAACAGTATTGGGAGTTCTGGGACTATTATATGGTGTTATGGATATACTTTGTGATTCGAGTTACTGATATGTTGTCTAGTCTCAGTGGGAAAGATGCAAATATTGTGATCTAATACTTCTTGTTTTGACTCCTCCAATGGCAGGTGTAACTGTTATGAGCAGAGAAGCTGTGAGCAGAGCTGAAGGTATATAATTATTTTGTGTCGCTGTTTCGTGTCTCAAGTCGAATGCTACTCTTATTATTATTATAGAGTGCCCTGATGCAAGTTTCTGAATTATGCCTCTTGAACTTGCGAGTTGGGATATCTTGCAAACGTTTTAACTTTTTAACTCGAAAGTGTTCCCTTTTTTGTTTGATTCAAGCTTACTCTCGTTATAATGTATTGCGTAGTTGTTGTTTCAAACTGTTTTGCTACAAGTACCGTAATTCGCATTGAAGATATTGTATTCTGTTGCTGTATCATTGTTTAATAAAACCACAACATGATGCTCACATGAGACATCCACATTATGTGTGTTGATTTGATAATAGGAATGTCCTTGTCCTGGGCCTATACTGCATTTTGACTCCTATGTTTCTGTGCGCGTGTGTTTAATTGATGTTGCTTCAACTTTGAACTGCTTCTGTATATGGCCTATACTGCAATTGAGATTTAAAATTGTGGTTGTTCCTCTTTTACAAAAGCTCAAATGTGAAGTGTGAAGCAAGTGTGAAGCCGTGAAGTGTGAAGCCGTCAAGTCCTAGTCAGTGAAGAGTAGCATATTGTAGCATATGTGTTGTAAAGATTGTAATAGATTTATTTAGTGGTATCTTTGATGAATGTTATGTGTTCTTTTTGATTATGTATGTGATTTGAAAACTTGTGAAATGGAAACTTGAGCAACGGGGCCACTTATGAAAATAATCTGTCAAATTTGTACATTTCTGACATGTGGGACCAATTTGAGAGATGATCATGACAAGTGGGACCCATCTGACTAGTGGGACCAGCTTGAATATATAATGGCTAAAAATAGAAAATCAATAAACAATAAAAGGCCGTGGCCCAAAAATAAAAAGGCTGCAATGTTGGGCTTGGTCCATGAAGCTGACAAAAATTCATAGGAAAAAATATATAAATGGGCTGAATTAATGGGCTCGGCCCATGTAAAACACCGAATTGGACCGGGCTGATTCTTATCCACGTCAGCTTGCCACGATGGATCCTACGTGGCCTGGGAAGGCTGCCAATGACCAAAAATTTGGCCGTGGAACCAACGACCTTTTACATATCACAAAGAAGGTCGTTAATTTCAATTTACGACGGCCAGCTTTTGACCATCTGTTTTTGGTCGCAAAAAGGTCGCAAATGAAAAACAATGACCATTCAGTGACCAATAGTGATGGTCGCAAGTTGACATATTTCTTGTAGTGGGGCTACACTCCATCGTTGCCTATCGTCGATGTGTCGACGGCGTCCCTGGTGGCCTATCAAGGGCGGCGGCATGGGAGAGGAGGGAATTGGGAGGACACGAGACGGAGGGGCGCTAGCTGGACGAGAAGGGTTGGCGGCTAGGCTTTTGACCCTTTTGCATGTTTTGCGGGTCAAGCGCGACGCGCGGGGGGACGGGATTGGCAAATCTCTCGCGGACATGGGCAGAGTTCACCCAGCCAATGAGCGCGCCAGACGAGCCCACTCGTCATTGGCCAGTGAAAATGTCTGCGAGGTGAAAAGAGTTTGACTGCAAGGTGAAGATCTGACGGTTTGGATGTGTCAGAAGGGCAGATCCAACGGCCATGAACCACCCAATCGATGGAGCACCATGGAGGCAAGATGGCTAAGGGTCCTTATAGGTTATCCCATCCCATTGTTACATTGTGAGGCAAAATGAAGCCTTCTAAGGGCACTTGCACTCTGGACCGTCGGATTGCGCTTCCAAAAGAGTTCTGACCGTGCGATTCTTGATGGATCAATCCTGGCCATTGGATCAAGAGTGATGTGACAATCAATGAATAGTGCTTCTTGTTTCTTACCTCGGGATAATTTTTCTATTTCACTGACTGGTGGGGCGCGTTGTATGTGGTCCGCCCCTATCAGTGACCGCGGAGGTGAGCGTGGCTGGTGCTGGCTGTAATGTGCCCAGGGGGCATGCCACCGCATGTAATATTCGGTGGCCGCTGAGGGCAACTCCGGGATTTCATAATTTGGCCTTGCGTGGCTTGTCATGGATGGATGGTCTATGCGTATGGCGAAGAGAGCGATGGATTGGATGAGAACCCTAGCCGTCACACCCCACCTTGCCTGCACGCGCGAGCGATGCATCTCGGCGGCGACGCCGCCGCCATCCTCCCGTCGTCCACCCACCATGACGTCCCGCGCTTTATCCTCCTCCTTTCCTCTCCCTCGGCGAGCTCACCGTTGCCATCATCACCCACCAGCCTCGCCCCTCCTCTCATGCCGCTGGCCAGCGACTGGCCCATCTAAGACGAGAGTTTCTCTTTTGGCTCGGAGCTCCACTCGCTGACGGGGAGCCGCCGCTGGGAACCCGGATGCCCTTGGGACTGTCGGAGCTGGCGGCTCTCCGCCCCCATCTCTGCACTCCGTCCAGGTTCGCCTCTTTGAGTTCCCGTTCATAGATCCACTCTCACTGCTAGCTCCTCCTGTACCCAACACAAGATAGAGAGTGAGAGAGGGATGCTGTAAAGGAGACAAGAGGGATAGGAGAAGAGGAAGGAGAAGTCGTGCCACATCCTTCCCTGTCCGCTGCATCGTGCGCGACGACCGGCTGGGCTCTGCTTCTGCACCCCAATCTTCCTACGTCTATCCCCTGGTAATTTTCTTGCAGGCACTCACTCTGGGAGATTTTATGATAACCCCCCCCTGGTTGGTTGACTTCTATCATAAGCCCCTTTTGTGTCTTGCCCCAAACAGTGCCAAACAGTGGGAAAGGGGCTTATGATCGAGAGGCAGACCAACAGGGGGGGGGGGGTTTATCATCAACTCCCTCTCTCTCTCTCTCTCTCCTGATTAGCTTGCTCTCCTCTCTCATGCATTCCTTTCTTTGATTTAAATCTAGAATTTATCATCTTTCTATGTGCAGAATTTTTTGTACATAAATACATGATAATCAGAAGTTAATTGGTCGCACTCTCTGCACTACAGGTATTGCTCTTCCGAAGATGACCTCACAATCGATCATCTCATCCCGGCCTCACGCGGAGGCAAATGGAATAAGAAAACTTGGTATGGATTCTCACTATTTCTACTATCTTCTTACCATCCCTGAAATCAAGAAGAACAGTCGGTGGTGAAAACCAAGACTACTGACATTTGAAGAGTCTTACAAAGTTATTTTCCCATCTCTGAATTGTTAGGTAACTGCATGCTCTAGATGCAACTATAGGAAGGGTAACAAGACACTACTGCAAGCAAACATGAAGCTGCACAAGATCCCCAAGGTCTGTGACATTGCTTGCTCTTCTTGAGTCTTGAATAGTACTGCAGTATTTGTGAAGTGCAGTTAGTTACTGAACTGTCCCACATAAGAGGGGTAATTCTTGTTGAATTGCACCGCAGGGGCCTAAGGAATTGGACATCATCGCGATGCCCTTGACAAAATCCACGTTCGAGGCGATCAGGAGGAAGCACGGGCTGCCTGAAGAGTGGCTGCAGTACCTTGCCGGGTCATCTCCGTGACCAAGGGAAGGACTCCCTTCAGACCGTAACCGGTATCCATCATTCAAGGAAGTTGCAGGGGAAGGCTAATTCCATTTTATGCTCTCTTGTGTAATCACCGTTTATTTTTTCTTGACATTTAGCATGCAGTCAACGATCACTTATATGTACAGTATATTACTTATCTCAATTATATGACTTGCACACACCATATATTGGATTTGTAGGTATTGTGACTTGCCTACGTAAGATATGAGTGTCCTCAAAAAGTATTATTATGCTGGATCTAATATGGTTGCCACAATATGCAAGTAAGCATTTAGTGATCTGTAAATTTAGACCATGGCACTGTGTTCTATGCTAAGAAAATCCACCTTTGCAGATATGCTTGGTAGCTCATGCTAAAGTGACATGCAATCTCTGCTTACTGAATTCTTGGTGTTAATTCTACCTTCTGTTTGAGCATTATGTGTTTTGTTTGAAGCTTTGAATTAATCCAGCATTAGCTTTACTAATAATAAATTTGCTTGATGGGGTTATGAGAAGTTTAATGAGGTGTAATGCATTAGCGAAGAATGACACATCCAATTATGCTTATGTATACAGTTCTTTCCTAGCTTCTATTATTAGTCTTTTTTTCCTCTAAATCGTTCGGCTCTTGGCCGCTCCAACAAAATAGCTAATCTTTTTACTTGACAATGTTCAAAAAAGCGGTAAGCGTAAGCGAAGCGGAAGGCCACGGCTTAGAGCAATGGCCGCTTAATTGTATATAACGTCCTATTAACTGAACGTTTCCAAAATATTTGACGATCATTATTAACTCATCAACATGAAATTGGATAAGGAGACCATAGGCTCTACATCGGCCAATAGCACAGATCATCTACCTCTACGCCATAGATTGTATCAGCCATGCGTTCTGAGTGGACAACCTATGTATCTACTGCCTATCATGGCGCAGTCATTGGATGATTGCTTCGGTACTTCCTATCTTCTTTAAACAAGTGTGTATGGCGAGATATCAAGAAACTGAACTCTTGCAGAATTATTGTTCTTTTAGTTGTAAAAGTAAGATCTCTTCATCTTAATTGTAGGCAAGATGCTTGGTTATGTGATGCTTCCTGACAAGAATAATGTTTTTACATTTTTTTACAATTTATGTACATATGATGCACAACACACATGTTTTTATGTACGAATGACCTTAGTTGAATTTGTCTGGCATTGTTCAAATTTATTGTCCTTTTGTATCTTCCAGTCTTCATCATACATTGTACTGTGCTTTGATGCTTTGTATTGGATTAAATCCTGCCCTGATATATCAGAAGCTGGATCATTGGATCACTGCTTTATACACGCACCTTGCACCATATTAACTCTTGTGCATGTTTGCTTCTGAATCAATCATCTGCTGTCTACTAAATGCATGTGAAATTGTGGTTCAGAGTTCTGATGTCTGGATATTAACTCTTGCAGGGTGTGTGAGAACATAACCGTTGTCCTCTGCAGTGACAAGGTTTCTGTGAAGAACAGGCAGGTTAAAGCCAAGAGCAACTACAACTTTGAGAAGCCCTTCCTTTATCTTGCAAGGAAGCTCGAAGCTGGCTGGTAATCGTCTCCCTCCCCATTGCTTTCATTTGCCTGTGACGTCACATCATATATGCCTTAGTGTTCTAGTTCAATAAATGAAAGGATTGCTGATTTGCCTTTGATGCAACTTGTGCAGGCACAAAGCTAAGCCTGCGGCGCAGCCACTGCCTGATGATGATGACAATCTGATTGAGTAGATAGATCATGAGTTTTATCATACTTTGAGCTAGAGTTTATGATGTTCATGCAAATATTTGCCTTTGCCTATTATATTTTGGCAGGTTATTCCAAGCATAGAGTTTTAAGGTGTTTCCGCTCTATTTCGCATTTGACAGTAAATACATGTTAATCCAAAAATTGTTATTTAGTGTTGATTGGAAATGTTTGCATTTTTTCTCAATAAAGTGTGTTCGCTGACGGCTGTGTTCTTCCTGCAGCGGCTTGGGAAGGAGGAGTACCGTGTTTTCGAGGTAAAAGTCTGAAGTGACAGCGCCGCTGGGACTGCTCCCGGTGCATAGAACTTCCATGGCAGCACGGGCAGTTCCAAGGCCTACTTGAGCTCCTCTTGCTGATGCCAGACGGTGAGGTTTGTCAACCTCCATTCTATTAGCCATGCAAAATTGCTTTGTTAGAGATCATTCTTTTTTGCCATCCATTCGTTAGAAACTCGATTCTTCGTCACAAATGGATACTTAAATATGCATGTCATGTTGTTTCCCTGGAAACAGACGACCAAGTCACATTTTTTATTTCCTGTTGTGATTTGAGGATCTTGCGGCCTTAAAAGTATGTCTAAGATGTATACGAAAAGGCACTAGCATAGTACTGGTTATTCCAGTTTTTAGTTAGGCTCTGTACTAATTATCTCAGCTATGAGAATAACAGCTATACCATCTTGATGTGTAATTGCAGATTGTGTTCTTGCTATAATTTGTCATGACTTTTATAAAACATTTTATAATATTCCATGTAAATCAAAATATCCTTGATGTACATTCCTTGATTTTTTAATGTTAGGGACCAAAATATATATCCTTAATTAGTTCTTCTCTGTAACGTGTAGATGATAGTGACCCTTTTATGAATATATATTAATTTTAGACTCTAGCTCAGGTCTGCGCATTAAATAAGGAGTTGAATTTGTCGGTTTAAAATATTTGTGCTATGAATCCATTCTCTCCTTCTAGACAATGAGTTATTAGTATGTTTTGCTAATTTAGAAAATTTCTGCTACCATGAGTGTAGATGGGAAGGGATAGGAGCTCAACATGAAATGGACTATATTGTGAAGGCCTTTAATTAATAAGTACAGATTGTTTTTTAATAGAAAACACAAGTAAAGATTATGTGAGGTGATTTATCTATGTTTAGAGTTCTCTCATTAGTGTATCCCTCATTGTTAATTGCTTTGAATTTTTAACCATTTTTATAGAAAACACAAGTAAAGATTATGTTTGGTTTCCCATGTTCTTTACCTGCTTAATTGCTATGAATTTTTTCAATGTCGGATTACTATCCACACATGTATGCTTTTCGTCGAAGTATGACGGTCAACTTGAATTAGTGTCATCTTGGTTATGTGTCATTTTTCTTTTGATCATTTTGTCACAATCTGAAAATTCTTGATTATAATTTGTTAAGGTTAAGAATTCTGCTTAGGCTACTGTTTCTTTTTTGATTTTGAGTTCATTCTCCTTTTCAATAGGATGGCTATGATAGAAAAAAAATTACAATTGAAGCACCGAAGACATCGGTGGCAAATTCTCGACCTACATGTTCGTCTCTCTCTCTCTCTCTATATATATATATATATAGTTTCTTTTCACTCTGAACCAAATAATAAATCTGACAGAACTGCTCGTATATCTTGCACTGGATCTCACCATATGTGAGAGTAAAATAGTTCTTTTCAGCTGCAAGCATTAGTTCTTTTCAGGTCTCTGGAACAATTATAATATTTTCTTATTGATGCTATTTGGATTGAATTTGTTGAGTAGGTAAAGTCTCAAATAGGATTTTTGCCTGATCTAGGTTTGGCTTTTTATCTGTGCACACGCAGTCCTTCCCAAGGCTTGCAGAGCTGGTGAATTTCCCTAAGCTGCTCTTTAATTTTGCTATGGTTGTCAGTGTAAACTGGGAACTGTGTAAGGTGTGGTATGTCACCATCAGCATAGCTGGATTGATCATTGGATGAACTATTAGGTTTCATTCATAGGTGTTTACCATTGACAGTATTGTAGGTGAACCGAATCATCTATAGATAAATACTAGAGTAGATTAATTAAATGGATGTCTTATTAATTTGCTTTTTGTTTGCTTGCCAAAGGCGACTGTGGCGGAGAATATCATGTGTCAAGCTGAACCACCGTGGTTGCTGAGAATATCATGTGTCACATACCATAGAACTAAACTTTGTGTTAGTTGTATTAAAGCATGTTTTAATCATAGCTATTAGATATAGGCACATTCTTATTTTACCAGTGGAATATATGCTGCTACTTCAATAGTAGGTCTTCAGTTTGTAATGTGTTTCTGCTGTAATTTCTTATAGAAATAATTTTCCTTACTATTTTTTCTTTGTTCGGTATGCAAGAAGAAAGAATGTATATTATCCTTGGTTGGATACTTTTTTTACTTTCTAACTTTTGTTCAATATAGGCACATATTGGTGTTCAAGTAACTAATCTACTCTAACTTTTTTTACTTTGGTTGGATACTTTGTGCAATGTGTTCGGTGTCACTTGCATTCATAAATATGGATAAGCTAAAAAGTATCACTTTGACATCCAGTGGGAAGCACCGTAAAGAGAATTTATGCATAGCACAAGAGCTAACCAGCAACCACATATAGATTTCCAGATTCTTATGTGAAGGGTAATGGATGTTTTCTATAGTAGGTGCTTCAGTGCAGTGTTACAAAACAATGTGTCTGGTTGGTTTACCTAATTAAGAAGACTTAGAAGAGCGCAAGCATTACACTCCCACATAGAACTAATGTCTGTATCAGTCGTTCTACCATAAGTGGTTTTAGCTTTCCAGTTTCTTTTACCTTTTCTTCATCCATCTTTCGGTTTTCCTTCCTTTCACTCCATCTGTCTGACACTATTTTGTTTGTGTACTACATAATGTGTTTTGCAAGTACAGATCTTGGTGATCATTGAGTATTAGTAGCTATATATATCCCATGTTCTTTGTTCTCATATTAGTTCACAGATAGGCTCTCGACATGAGTAATTACTCTCTAAAACAACAGTTTAGTGGTGTGCTAAGCCATCCTTGCTATATAAGGATTATCAAGAAAAAATGCTCTAGCACGTATATTTTGCAGCCAAGTCTAATGAACAAAGTAATTAAGATGAAGCATTTTCTTGATTTTCTTAACCTAGAGCTTTTACCATCTCTTCATCGGATCATTTTTGCAGTAGCATCCAGCCAAATCTTCGTTTCTATCTGTATATTTTAAGTCTACTAAAAAACTAAAAAAATTGTAAAAAAACTAAAAAGATTGAAGGACCGGCAAGCCTTTTGGTATTTTTGTCAAATCTTATATTATCCACATAGGATATCTAAATTAAGTTATGCAATAATCTTTAAATTTTGAGAAGGCTAATTACCTTGGTTTGTTATCTTGTGTTATGCGCTACTAAAAGATATGATCCTATCTAAGATGAGGATATGCATAGGAAGGGGGCAATTTATTGTGTATGTGACATTATCTTCAAAAGAAAATTACATTTATTTGTATATGCACACGGGCATGGTGGTTCCCTTTTTGCAGCTCCTTAGGGAGGAGGGGTGTGGCCGTGCTTGTGGAGTAAAAGGCAAGAGTGGCGCATTGCTTGGAGTGCTCCAAGACTTCCGTAGTGACGCTGAGAAGTTCCAACACCCATCTGAGCTCCTCCTTTTGGTGATGTCAAACGATGAACTTTCTGTACACTGCAACAGATCCATACATTGCAACACCAAGCAAATTGGATGACAAGGCCATTAGACAAAGCTATCAATCTAATAGTCAACTGTAGTTTATTACTATGCCATAGAAAGGCAGTGTAAGTAAGTTCTCTGGGACTACCACTACTATGGCCTGCTTTTGGTACATCAGACCGAATCTCCATGCTTTAGCTATCTCATGTTATATTTTTTAACAAATGCACCAACGACATGTAATAAGCATTGAACAAATGCACTAGAGACATGTAATAAGCATTGACGTATTGGACCATTACTGCTAACTATCTATCATCTTCTACTATTTTGAGTAATATCGTATGTTGGGACATCTACTACATCTTTCATTGCTATACCTCTTTTTGTTAATGTTCCATCAAAACTGAGGCACTATAGATGTCTAATTTTTTTTGGGTCTGTTCATGGATGGGGCTTTTGTTTAACCTATATCTTGCTATGTTCTATTTTATATGCAATGCTCAAGTTTCTTTGTTACCAGGTTGAATATGGCTACACTAGGCAGGGTGTGGCAAGCCGCATTTCCTACCAGGTTCGATATGACCGCACCCGGCAAGGGTGCGGATGTGCGGCAAGCCGCACTTTCCATCTACTTGAATGCTAGGGTAGGGAAGGATGGCATTGGGAAAATAACGAATCGCTAGCAGCTTCGCTGCCAAAGTGCCCATATGGTTGTTGTGGGCTCTAACACGTAAAAGGTAACAGTCTTGCTAAGTCTCAGTCGATGCTATATCCATAAGATCTTACATTAAGATCCGTGTATTTTTTTCAGTTTTTTTCTTTTTGTCTCTTGCATGTTATGTCACTCGACTGAGACCTGGTTAAATCTCAATCAATTGAGACCTAGTCACACCAAAAAGGTAAAACAACCCAAATCAGCTTCGGCCTAGCTCCACGAAGCTGTCTAGAATTAGTCATTTGTTACAGCTTGCGCTTTTTCCTACCAGAATCTGACTCCCAAAGCTGAAACAAACAGAGCCTAAATTGCTCTAAGTGTTGATGAGGAACTCGTAAAGAAAGAATAACGGACGATATTCAGTTTTGGTATGCCTTCAAGGGATGAGCTTGCCGCTTTTATTTTCAGAATCTGTTGAAACCATCCGTGCACCGACGATATATATTTTTTGCACCCAAGCTCGTCTGGGCAGCCTTGGCCAAATCAGTGCGAGCACGGTGGAGGAGCCGTGGGGCCTGATCTGGGCTCGCAGCCGGTCATGGCTGCACCTGGCCACGCAGTGACAGCGTTGATGGGATTAAACCGGATCCCAGGCCAGTAGACCTGAATTCACCATCCGTCCATATATGTTTGACATGTGCAATGATGACCCACAAGTATAGGGGATCTATCGTAGTCCTTTCGATAAGTAAGAGTGTCGAACCCAACGAGGAGCAGAAGGAAATGACAAGCGGTTTTCAGCAAAGTATTTTCTGTAAGCACTGAACTAATCGGTAACAGATAGTTTTGTGATAAGATAATTCGTAACGGGTAACAAGTAACAAGTGTAACAAAAGTGCATCAAGGTGGCCCAATACTTTTTGTAGTAAAGGATAAACTTGGACGAACTCTTATATAAAGCAAAGCGCTCCCGAGGACACATGGGAATTACTATCAAGTTAGTTTTCATCATGCTCATATGATTCGCGTTCGTTACTTTGATAATTTGATATGTGGGTGAACCGGTGCTTGAGTGTTGTCCTTACTTGGACAAGCCTCCCACTTATGATTAACCCCTCTCGCAAGCAACCGCAACTACGAAAGAAGAATTAAGATAAATCTAACCATAGCATGAAACATGTGGATCCAAATCAGCCCCTTACGAAGCAATGCATAAACTAGGGTTTAAGCTTCTATCACTCTAGCAACCCATAATCTACATATTACTTCCCAATGCCTTCCCTTAGGCCCAAATCATGGTGAAGTGTCATGTAGTCGACGTTCACATAACACCACTAGAGTAAAGACAACATACATCTCATCAAAATATCAAACGAATACCAAATTCACATGATTACTTATAACAAGACTTCTCCCATGTCCTCAGGAACAAACGTAACTACTCACAAAGCATATTCATGTTCATAATTAGAGGGGTAATAAATATCATTAAGGATCTGAACATATGATCTTCCACCGAATAAACCAACTAGCATCAACTACAAGGAGTAATCAACAGTACTAGAAACCCACAGGTACCAATCTAAGGTTTTGAGGCAAAGATTGATTACAAGAGATGAACTAGGGTTTGAGAGGAGATGGTGCTAGTGAAGATGTTGATGGAGATTGACCCCCTCTCGATGAGAGGATCGTTGGTGATGACGATGCCTTCGATTTCCCCCTCCGGGAGGGAAGTTTCCCAAGCAGAAAGCTCCGTCGGAGCCCTAGATTGCTTCTGCCCAGGTTCCGCCCTGAGATGGCGGCGCATTGTCCCGAAAGCTTCCTTCTGATTTTTTCCAGGTAAAAACCCTTCATATAGTAGAAGATGGACACCAGAGACCTGCCAGGGGGCCCACAAACCCTAGGGGCGCGCCCAGGGGGTAGGGCGTGCCCCCTAGGCTTGTGGCCACCTGGTGGGCCCCCTCTGGTATTTCTTCGCACAATATTTTTTATATATTCCAAAATAATTCTCCGTAAATTTTCAGGACTTTTGGAATTGTGCAGAATAGGTCTCTCATATTTTCTCCTTTCCGGTCCAGAATTCCAGCTGCCGGCATTCTCCCTCTTCAAGTAAACCTTGTAAAATAAGAGAGAAAAGGCATAAGTCTTGTACCGTAATGTGTAATAACAGTCCGTAATGCAATAAATATCAATATAACAACATGATGCAAAATGGACGTATCAACTCCCCCAAGCTTAGACCTCGCTTGTCCTCTAGCGAAAGCCGAAATCGATAATCATGTCCACATGTTTAGAGATAGAGGTGTCGATAAAATAAAATACGGACATGAGGGAATCATGATTATCTTTAGAACAGCAACATATATTGTCATATAATTTCTTATGCTAAAGTAACAATTCGTTCACAAGGTAAAGTATAAATCAGAAACTTTATTGAAAACTAACAAACTATGATCTCAGTCATTGAAGCAATTGCAATTTATCATAATATCGGAAAGAGTCAATGTAAGAGCTTTTGTATAGCAAGTCCACATACTCAACCATCTTTTAGTCTTTTATAATTGCTAACACTCATGCGATACTTATGAGATCAAAGCCTTAATCGGACACAGAGAAAGATAGGGGCTTATAGTTTCGCCTCCCAACCTTTTACCTCAAGGGTAATGTCAACAATAATACTTTATGATAACCTACATCCGAGTGGCTATATATATCTGGATCTTTCCCCAACATATAGTGCTTGCCAAAAAGAAAAAAAGTGTAAAAAGGAAAGGTGAAGATCACCATGACTCTTGTATGAGGGTACAAGGTAAAAGTAAAAGATAGGCCCTTCGCAGAGGGAAGCAGAGGTTTTCATGCGCTTTTCTGCTTGGATGCACAAAATCTTAATGCAAAAGAACGTCACTTTATATTGCCGCTTTTGATAAAGAACTTTATTATGCAGTCTGTCGCTTTTATTTCTTCCATATCACAAGTTCGTATAAAGCTTATTTTCTCCACACTAAAAGATCATACATATTTATAGAGCAATTTTTATTGCTTGCACCGATGACAACTTACTTGAAGGATCTTACTCAATCCATAGGTAGGTATGATGGACTCTCATGGCAAAACTGGGTTAAGGGATGTTTGGATGCACAAGTAGTATTTTTACTTGGTGCAAAAGATTTGGCTAGCATAGGATGGGAAGCAAGCTCAACATGTTGGAGGATCCATGACAATATAACTTCTATTCGGATATAAGAAAACATAACCCATTATGTTGTCTTCCTTGTCCAACATCAACTTTTTAGCATATAATATTTTAATGAGTGCTCACAATCACAAAAGATCACTGGTGCAGAGACGTGCTATACAAACGGTTTTTACCCCCTTTCCGCGACGGAGTTTTAAACCGTCGCCTGGTGAGTGTGTGCGATAGGGGGGTCCTTCCCACACGACCCAGAAACCGTCGAGGATAGGCCCTCCGGCCACACATGCGGGGGCAAAATGAGCTCGTGTGCGATCGGGCGAGGTATCGAAACCCAATCGTTTCCGTTTGTATGTACATCCCACATGGTGAGTCCCAGAAAAACATTTCTGTTCGTATGTATATCACACACAGTTTTTTGTGAGGAAACGTTTGTGCAAGGTGGCCTAACGCAAACAGTTCTCTACCGAAAGCCATGTGTGATTGTTAGTTGATCCAACACGCCTACTTTCTAGAAACCGTGTGGATTGTTTGAGTTCATCGCCCATGGTGTTGTCTGAGTAACCGTCTGCAATAGAAAACCCCAATAAGCAGGGTAATTAGCCTATTATTGATAATCCATGTAGTAATCAAATTGACATTTCTTATAAAACACACCAGATATTTCATATTCGTATAACGGCAACCATGATTTCATAATTGAATTACATAAGATAGCTTCAGCACTCAGTTACGCCATTACACAACAACACCAAGTTTCACATGCAACATCGAAAACCTTTGGAAAGTAGCATCATATACGGTAAATAGACAGATGAATCTCATCTGGGAAACTGCAGAAGCGGAAGGCAAATATTGAGCCTTTAGTGATGTTGAATGTCCTTGCAACTTTAGGCCAGTGACTATGGATAATTGCCCGCCCAACATTCGTCCTCTTCAGGAAGACTTCAATATTGTATTGTGGGTGTTGAATGAATACCTTCCTCGCCTCTTGACCATGCAGGTGGTTTGAGAGGTAATCATCGGTGAACTGCTTTGAAAAGTACTGAAAACAAAGATATGCATAAATCGCTGTTATAAATTTTGAAATGGCACAAGGGGTAAAAACAAGGTAAAAGAGTTAGTACCATCCTATAGTTGACTGATGTCTTCTTCATTGTGCAAACAAAGATCTTGCTGTTATTCATCGCAAGTTTCTTCATCCTAACAATCTTTCTGAGATTCTTGACTAGACTGATATTCATGGACATCTCATTTCCCCATATGCAAAATGGGTCGAACAGTGGGTCTAAGCCTCTGACAGCAGGACCTACATGTGCAAGACCAAATTGTAAGAAACCTAAATATTAGAATGATTCCTGCAACTGCACAATAATGTGCTATTAGCGAAAGGACCATGCATGAGCAAACCTCGATGGTAAACCGCAGTGTCTCCCATTGTTTCCCTGCAACACATATAAGGAAGATCTTGATCAGGTTAACTGGGAGTTGCCATACTATCAGTAGAATATGTATTGAGTACAGCCAAATTCGGTTTATTTCTCACATGCACAACAATACAAAATTGTACCCACAGCAAATGAAAAATCAAATTGCAGAATTGAACCAAACAGTTAAATGGACAGCAAACCAAATGAACCAAAACAGTTAACTGAGCACGACATTGCAGAATAGAAACATGTACTAGAAGATAAGATAGTTAACAAAACAAAGAATGCTTGAGAACAGTACTATGAAATGTAGTAATTGTTGGACCAAACTATTAACTGAACATTACATTTCAGAGGACCAAACTGTTAACTGAACATCAGATTGCATATTAACATTACAGAGGACAAATCACTAGAAGGCACTGGCGGTGGCCTCGAGAAAACAACACGAACTGTATTTTAAAGTAGACAACCGCGTGGCGGTGTCGACGGTGGCCTCGAAGACGAGGTGCTCCTCCAAGATCTAGCGATCGTCATGCATGGCAGCCATAGCGACCTCGTGCGCGCGTGCGGCCGTGATTTGCTTCTCCGCTGCCAGATGCTACTGAGCTCCATGTTATACTGCGTGCAAAATGGCTGTGGGTGGCGCTTAATTGGAGGACGGGGCCAGTGATTTCGGCGGAAGGTGTCACGCCGTCGGTCGGGGCATGTGGGACGGGGAAGGAGGAGGATGGTGTGGGTCGGTTGTGGATTACCTGACCATATCGACGAGGCCGCGCAGCAAGAAGAAGGGTCGGCGGCGAGGAGGCCACGCAGCAAGAAGAAGGGTCGGCGGCGAGGAGGCGGTGCTGCAAGAAGAAGGGTCGTCGGCGAGGAGCCTGAGCTGCCAATAAGCAGCAGTGAAGGTTTGAACTTGGAAAGCAAGGAGGAACAGTGGAAATGTGGCTTTTGGTGGGAGGGAGGGGGCGGGGAGATAGATATTTCCGTGGTGGCAGAAAATTTTGCTCGGTGCCGCGAGAAACTGGGGCGCAAGTGTGGTTCAAGCGCGGGCGGTGGACTGTAGACGACGAAGCTTCCTGCGTAAGCCAAACAAGATGGTGCGCCAAGATATTTTATATCGCATCATACACGATTCTTACTAGTAAACTGTTTGTGGTATACCTGATTTTTTCATTATGTTTTGAAAGACAAAATGGTGTTACAGAGGAAAATGATGGTGTTTGAATTGCTAGAACATTTATGTATAGTGAACATGCAACTACATGAGTGTCGAGTTTAAATTCGGAATTATTCCGGGTTCGTTTGTCATTTTTATGCATTAATTGAGTTTCTAGGCATTTAATGTGCATAATTGAAATTTGAACTACAAGCACATGCTCAAGTGCACCAAAGTTTGTTGAAAAATCACATGTGTGTCTTTGGGTGAATTTATAGGTCCCATGCAAGAATGGGAATGAAATTCAAACATCTAGGCGTTGTGGATCGGCCAGGAACATTGAGAAACTTGGTTTTCAAATTCCTGTAAATTCAAAACTCGCCTGAAAATCATGAAACTTGGCATGGTGTCATTTCATGGCTCCAACATGCTGTGGTAAAAAAATTGGCCACATTTGGAGAAGTTTTGGTATAAGCTTCTTGCAAACCGGAGCTTCTCTCGAGAAGACTCGTGGTTCCCGAGGGGGGGCGTGTCACCTTTGTGTGCGAAACGATATAAGCTGCCTCCCCCCCCCTTGATTTTTTACAGAGACAACATAGAACTATATGAGTGCCGTGTTAAAATTTGGAATTATTCCGGGTTCGTTTGGCCTTTTTTATATATTAATTGAATTTCTGGGCATTTAATGTGCATATTTCAAATTTGAACTACAATCACATGCTCCAGTGCACCAATGTTGGTTGAAAAATCACATGTGTGTCCTTGGGTGAATTTCTAGGTCCCATGCAAGAAATGGGAATGAAATTCAAACATCTGGGCGTCGTGACTCAGTCGGAAATATTGAGAAACTTGGTTTTTTAATTCCTGTAAATCCAAAACACGCCTGAAAATCATGAAACTTGGCATGGTGTCATGACATGGCACCAACATGCTATGGTAAATTTTTTGGCCGAATTGGGACAAGCTTTGGTATAAGCTTCTTGCAAACCGGAGCTTCTCTCAAGAAGGCTTGTGGTTCCGAGAGGGAACGTGTCACCTCCGTTTGCGAAACGACATACACTGCCTTCTCCCGCCTTAATTTTTTTTACACAGGCAGCCTAGACCAAATAGGAGTTTCATGCTAAATTTTGGAATTATTCCGGGTTCATTTGGCCTTTTTATACATTAATTGAATTTCTGGGCATTTAATGTGCATAATTCAAATTTGAACTACAAGCACATGCTCCAGTGCACCAAAGTTGGTTGAAAAATCACATGTGTCCTTGGGTGAATTTCTAGGTCCCATGCAAGAAATGGGAATGGAATTCAAACATCTGGGCGTCGTGGCTCGGCCAAAAATATTGAGAAACTTGGTTTTTTTAATTCCTATATATCCAAAACACGCCTGAAAATCATGAAACTTGGCATGGTGTCATGACATGGCACCAACATGCTGTGGTAAATTTTTTGGCCGAATTGGGACAAGCTTTGGTATAAGCTTCTTGCAAACCGGAGCTTCTCTCAAGAAGGCTCGTGGTTCCAAGAGGGAACGTGTCACCTCCGTGTGCGAAACGACATACACTGTCTTCTCCCGCCTTGATTTTTTTACACAGGCAGCTTAGACCAAATAGGAGTTTCGTGCTAAATTTTGGAATTATTCCGGGTTCGTTTGGCCTTTTTTATACATTAATTGATTTTCCAGGCATTTAATGCACATCATTCAAATTTGAAGTACAAGCGCATGCTCCAGTGCGCAAAAGTTAGTTGGAAAATCATTTATGTGTACTTGGGCGAATTTCTAGGTCCCATCCAAGAAGTGGAAACGGAATTCAAACATATGGGCATCTTGGCTCAGCCGGAAACATCGAGAAACTTGGTTTTAAAATTCCCGTAAATCCAAAACTCGCCTGAAAATCATGAAACTTGGCATGGTGTCATGACATGGCACCAACATGCTGCGGTAAATTTTTTGTCCGATTTGCGAAGGCGCACACATTAACAATCAACAAAGTCATTTTGGAACAAGTGTTGTCACGTTACAAATCGAAAACACAAGTATTATTGAAACCGTGGGCGTTCTACTTACCATTTACGTGCCGCCACATGTCCTCTTTTTTTATTGGCTAGCAGGTGCCGTGTAATACGTCTCCAACGTATCTATAATTTTTTATTGTTTCATGCTGTTATATCATCATTCTTGGATGTTTTACAATCATTTTATAGTCATTTTATATCATTTTTTGGTACTAACCTATTGACATAGTGCCAAGTGTCAGTTGCTGTTTTTTGCATGTTTTTTACATCGCAGGAAATCAATACCAAATGGAGTCCAAACGCAGCAAAACTTTTTGTGGATTTTTTTGGACCAGAAGATATCCAGTGGGCTGGAGAAGCGCTTGGGGGTGCTCCAAGGGGTGCACAACCCACCAGGGTGCGCCTGGAGGCCCAGGCGCGCCCTGGTGGGTTGTGCCCACCTTGGGTGCCCCCCGAACCGCCTCTTTGCTCTATAAATACCCTAATATTCCAGAAACCCTAGGAGAGTCGACGAAAATCAATTCCAGCCGCCGTAGAGTCCAGAACCACCAGATCCAATCTAGACACCATCATGGAGGGGTTCACCACTTCCATTGGTGCCTCTCCGATGATGCGTGAGTAGTTCTTTGTAGACCTTCCGGTCCGTAGTTAGTAGCTAGATGGCTTCCTCTCTCTCTCTTGATCTTCAATACAATGGTCTCTTGGAGATCCATATGATGTAACTCTTTTTACGGTGTGTTTGTTGGGATCCGATGAACTTTGAGTTTATGATCAGATCTATCTTTTTATCCATGAAAGTTATTTGAGTCTTCTTTGATCTCTTATATGCATGATTGCTTATAGCCTCGTATTTCTTCTCCGATATTTGGGTTTTGTTTGGCCAACTTGATCTATTTATCTTGCAATGGGAAGAGGTGCTTTGTAGTGGGTTCGATCTTACGGTGCTTGATCCCAGTGACAGAAGGGGAACCGACACGTATGTATCGTTGCTATTAAGGATAAAACGATGGGGTCTATTTCTACATAAATAGATCTTGTCTACATCATGTCATCGTTCTTATTGCATTACTCCGTTTCTCCATGAACTTAATACACTAGATGCATGTTGGATAGTGGTCGATGTGTGGAGTAATAGTAGTAGATGCAGGCAGGAGTCGGTCTACTAATCTTGGACGTGATGCCTATATAATGATCATTGCCTGGATATCGTCATGATTATTTGAAGTTTTATCAATTGCCCAACAGTAATTTGTTCACCCACCATTTGCTATTTTTCTCGAGAGAAGCCACTAGTGAAACCTACGACCCCCGGGTCTCTTTTCCAATATATTTGCTTTCAAGATCTATTTTTGCTATTCGCTCTTTTCTTTATTTGCAACTTTTATTTTCAGATCTATTAAACCAAAAATACAAAAATACCTTGCTGCACTTTATTTTATTTGGCATTCGATCTATCAATATTTACTACTCTCTCACGTCCGTTTGCCAATTTTTTGCGCCGTTGCCCGAAAGGGATTGACAACCCCTTTTACACGTCGAGTTGCGAGTATTTGTTATTTGTGTGCAGTTGTTGTTTACGTAGTGTTGCTTGGTTCTCCTACTGGTTCGATAACCTTGGTCTCATCACTGAGGGAAATACCTACCGCCGCTGTGCTGCATCATCCCTTCCTCTTTGGGGAAATACCGACGTAGCTTCAAGCCGCATCACAGTGTGGGGTAGCTATTTGAGTACGGGATGCGTGCGATCAGACCCCTGCGCGTGCTCATCGGGAGGAGAGCCCTTTGACATCTATCCGCCACCCACCTCCCTCCCAACGTCTCCATTAATGGCGCCCGAGCCCCTGTTTCATTGCGTGGCTATATCTCACTCGACTGAGATTTAAGAGAGAGAAAAGAAAATCTGAAAAGAAAGTTTTGCACGGATGTTGATGTAAGATCCGACGGACCTATATAGCATCGACTGTGACTTATAGCAAGACTGATGAATATAAGGACGATGATAGTGGATAATAATTGTCTTACATATTTAGGAAGATAATTAAAAAAGCCACATGCGGCAACGCCCGAAATACACAAGGGCAAAAGAAGAAGGAAGACAACGATCTGGATAGCTGATCTCTACTTTCTTGATGCGTTGCTGTAGGCTGCGGGAACTAGTCTCTGCGGCGAGCGGCGATGAGCTCTTTCGTGTCCTCAAGACGCTGCTTGAGAGCATCCACGGATTCCTCCACCAGCCTTTGGCGCTCGATGCGGAGCATGGCATTCTCGTCCATAAGCTTCTTGACGATGACGTCGGTCCTCTGCAACAAGGCAGTGGTCTCCTCGTGTTGCTTCGTCGTTCTGGTGATCTTTGCCCTCATCAGGTCGCGCTCGGTGCGGAGCTTCGCCTTGTCCTCCCCTAGTCCCCGGATGATGCTGGTAGCATTTTCAAAGGAGGCATTTATCTCGTCCTGCTGCTTCATCCAGTCAGAGATCTGACCCATCAGGTCATCGAGCATAGGGCGCATGCGCCTGTGAGGGTCCTCGCCTGCCCGTGAGACATTTTCCCAGGCCGCCGCGGCACGGGAGGACATCTCTGCTGCATTCGCGATGCGGCGGGACATCTCTGCTGCTTCCGCGGTGCGGCTGGACCAGCCTGCTGCATCGACGGCGCAGGGGGACCTCTGTGCTGCTTCGGCGGCGCGGCGGGACCTCTGTGCTGCTACGGCCGCGCGGCGGGACATGTCGGCTGCTTTCGCGGCGAGGCGGCACATCTCTCGTGCTTCCGCTTCCATGCTCGTCTCTCCCTGGTGGTAATCTCTCGACCCAGAACTCACGCTGGCCATGGCAGACGCAAGGGAACGATGATGAATGACTTGTTTGTTTTTGTGGATGAGGAGTTGAGGAGGAATGTGCAGTCATCTTGGACTAGTAGTATTTATAACCGAGTACTAATACGCTCCTAAGTGGGAAACCGTTTTAGGTTTTGATCGGTGTGAACAGGTTTGCAATTAAATATAGCGTGGTAGTAATTTGGAATGTGACGGGACGCAGGCTCAAAATTTATTAACGGTTCTATAATTTCTAAGTGCGGCACTATTCCCGGACGGCGTAACGTGGGCACGCTTTCTCGGCCGCGTACGTGGCGTTTGCACCATAGGATGCACCGCAATAGGCAATGTCAGCACACGTCTTGTTCCAACAACCGTGCGCGCTCGTTATTACCATCGTGCACGCTTCTTTTAATTAGAATGTGTGCCCGTCTAGCGCACACACGTTGATCTGTCTAACTGTTTCTGTTTGTTGTGGCTAATCGCAAATAGTTCATCCGTGTGAAGTGTATGCCGTCAATCGCAGACACATTGATCTGGCTGACCGTTTCTATTGTGTTGCCTAATCGCAAACAGTTCATCTGTCTGAAGTGTATGCCCTCAATCGCACACACCTTCATCTGGCTGCCCGTTTCTATTGTTCCGCCGCATCACAAACAGTTAATCTGACTGAACTGTATGCCGTATATCGCACACGCCTTCATTTGGCTGCCCGTTTCTGTTCTTCTTCCTCATCGCAAATAGTTCATTGAACTGAACCGTATGCCCCGCATCACACACACAACTAAAATCTGAACCGTGTTTGATGTATCTGCCATCACAAACGTTTTGCATCTTTTTTGACGGTGTTTTTACATCACTGTTTGCGATTAATGCATCGCACATAGTTTCGTCGAAGGGTCTCTGATTGTAGTGTCGCGTTAGCAGCAACCTGCAGTAGTGGATGTCCAAGATGGTATATTTATATGTGAAACCTCTCTTTCTTACTTCCTATTAATTGCAACAATTACCAAACCTATGTTTGTCAACTCCCAACAAATTTTATTCATCATACTCTTTATATGTGAAGTCATCACTCTCCATAAGATCATTATATAATCTTTTTACTTCTCTTATTCTTTTTCTTTTCCTCAAGATCAAAGCAAGAAAGCAAAGCCCTCAACTCAAAACTACTTTTTATTATATAACTCACAGACTCGATTACATAGAGGGAACATAAAGCAAAACTCAAAGCTAGATCACACCAAAACTTTTATTCTACTAGATCAGGATATAACCAGAAGGATCGAACTAAGAAAAAGCGATAAAGATAAAGATGTGATGGTGATACGATACCGGGGCAACTCCCCCAAGCTTGGCACTAGCCAAGGGGAGTGCCCATACCCATGTACTCAATTCTCCTTCTTCGGAGGTGGTGGTGGTGAAGTTGATGATGATGTTGTGGGCTTGTCCTCCATCTTCCAAGGCATAGGTTCACCATCGTAAAAAGATGAACGAGTCTCCGGGATCCTCAAATCTATAGCCAAACTCATCCTCTTAAATCTGTATACATACTAACAGTTTTTATTCTGCAGGTCATAGATCCGGGCTTGGAGGTGCTCGATTTTCTCATGGAGCTTGAAGATGGCCTCCCCGATGTTCTTGGCATCCAGCTTGTGGTCACAGGTAAATTCCGTGATCATGGGGTGAATGGCGCTGAGTTCGTGTTCCGCCATCCCTTGGCACTTGAAGACTTGTTGCTCCATTGCTTCGAGCCTTGTCTCCACGCTTCCGGTCCTCTTGGGCCCTTGAACATCGCGGATGTGCAGCACCCTCTCACGCATCTCAATGGTTTGAGGGTGTTGCAGCACCTCCGCAAGGTAGGGGTGGATGACCTTCTCGAAGAACTTGTCCTTCGGAGCACTTGGGGACTTCATATCGATCTAGATCTGTCAGAAAAACAGCTCGAAACAAGAACAGAGGATTTTACCGTGGTGTGGTGGTCAAAACCTTCAGGAGATTATATAATGAATTTTTACCGACCAAAAGAAGTGTACTGCAAGAAAACGGAGTCCGGATGGCACACGAGGTGGCCACAAGCCTGGGAGGCGCGCCCAGGGGGGTAGGGCGCGCCCCCAAGGCTTGTCGCCTCCTCGTGCACTTTTTGGACTACTTTTTATTTTCCTAATTTTTTAAATATTCCAGAACGGAGTAAAATTGCCATTGGAAAAGTTTTGGAGTTGGTTTACTTACCGTACCACATACCTATTCCTTTTCGGAGTCTGGAATGTTCTGGTAGGTTTCCCTTATATACTCCTCCGGTGTTATAGTATTAATAATATTGGTTTCAACATTTATGGGAGTACCTAAGATATAATGTTTGATTCTTTGCCTGTTTACCACCTTCGGGTTATTGCCTTCGGCATTGTTAATCTTGATAGCACCGGAACGATAAACTTCTTCGACAATGTAAGGCCCTTCCCATTTAGAGAGAAATTTCCCTGCAAAAAATCTTAAACGAGAATTGTATAGCAAGACATGGTCACCTATATTGAACTCACGCTTTTGTATCCTTTTGTCATGCCATCTTTTAACTTTTTCTTTAAACAACTTGGCATTTTCATAGGCTTGGGTTCTCCATTCATCAAGCGAGCTAATGTCAAATAACCTCTTTTCACCGGCAAGTTTGAAATCATAGTTGAGCTCTTTAATTGCCCAATAAGCTTTATGTTCTAGTTCAAGAGTTAAGTGAAATGTTTTTCCATAAACCATTTTATATGGAGACATACCCATAGGGTTCTTATAAGAAGTTGTATAAGCCCATAATGCATCATCAAGTTTCTTAGACCAATTATTTATGGATCTATTAACAGTCTTTTGCAAGATTAATTTTATTTCTCTGTTGCTTAATTCTACTTGACCACTAGACTGAGGATGGTATGGAGATGCAATTCTATGGTTGATGTCACACTTAGCAAGCAATTTATGGAAAGCACCATGAATAAAGTGTGAATCACCATCAGTCATTAAATATCTAGGGACTCCAAACCTCGGGAAAATAACTTCTTTAAGCATTTTAATAGAAGTGTTATGATCAGCACTACTAGTTGGAATAGCTTCTACCCACTTAGTAACGTAATCAACAGCAACTAAAATATGTGTATACCCATTAGAGGAAGGAAAAGGTCCCATATAATCAAAACCCCAAACATCAAATGGTTCAATAACAAGTGAATAATTCATAGGCATTTCCTGATGTCTACTAATATTACCAATTCTTTGACATTCATCACAAGACAAGACAAACTTACGAGCATCTTTGAAGAGAGTAGGCCAATAAAAACCGGATTGTAATACCTTGTGTCCAGTTCTATCTCCAGCATGGTGTCTTCCGTAAGCTTCGGAGTGACACTTACGTAGGATTTGTTCCTGTTCATGCTTAGGTATACAATGTCTAATAGCACCATCTACTCCTTCTTTATAAAGATGTGGGTCATCCCAAAAGTAATGTCTTAAATCATAGAAAAACTTTTTCTTTTGTTGGTATGTGAAACTAGGTGGTATAAATTTCGCAACAATGTAATTAGCATAATCAGCATACCATGGAGTACTACGAGAAGCATTTATGACAGCTAATTGTTCATCAGGAAAGCTATCATCAATAGGTAGTGGGTCATCAAGAACGTTTTCTATCCTAGACAAGTTGTCTGCTACGGGGTTCTCAGCTCCCTTTCTTTCAATAATATGCAAATCAAATTCTTGTAGCAAGAGAACCCACCTAATGAGTCTAGGTTTAGCATCTTTCTTTTCCATGAGATATTTAATAGCAGCATGATCGGTGTGAACAGTTACTTTGGAATCAACAATATAAGATCTGAACTTATCACAAGCAAACACAACTGCTAAAAATTCTTTTTCAGTAGTAGCATAATTTCTTTGAGCACTGTCTAGAGTTTTACTAGCATAATGGATAACATTTAATTTCTTATCAACTCTGTGTCCTAGAACAGCACAAACAGCATAATCACTAGCATCACACATAATTTCAAAGGGCAGGTTCCAATCAGGTGGCAGAACAATAGGTGCAGAAATTAAGGCTTTCTTAAGGATTTCAAATGCTTCTACACAATCATCATCAAAAACAAATGGAACATTTTTTTGCAAGAGATTAGTGAGAGGCCAAGAAATTTTAGAGAAGTCTTTAATAAATCTCCTATAGAAACCAGCATGACCAAGGAAACTTCTTACACCTTTGATATCTTTAGGACACGGCATTTTTTCAATAGCGTCAACTTTAGCTTTATCAACTTCAATACCTCTTTCGGAGATTTTATGCCCCAAGACAATACCTTCATTAACCATAAAGTGGCACTTCTCCCAATTCAAGACAAGATTAGTTTCTTCACATCTCTGCAAAACTCGATCAAGGTTGCTTAAGCAGTCATCAAAAGAAGTTCCGTAAACGGAGAAATCATCCATGAAAACCTCAACAATCTTTTCATAAAAGTCAGAGATTATAGCAGTCATACATCTTTGAAAGGTAGCAGGTGCATTGCATAAACCAAAAGGCATACGTCTATAAGCAAAGGTACCAAAAGGGCAAGTAAAAGTAGTTTTTTCTTGATCCTCCTGTGACACTGGTATTTGAGAAAAAAACTAGAATAACCATCTAGAAAGCAAAAGTGTGTATGTTTGGATAGTCTTTCTAGCATTTGATCAAAAAAAGGTAGAGGATAATGATCTTTCCTAGTAGCTTTGTTTAATTTTCTAAAATCAATTACCATTCTATAACCTGTAACAATTCTTTGAGGAATCAATTTATTCTTATCATTGGGAACAACGGTAATACCTCCCTTCTTAGGGACACAATGAACAGGACTTACCCATCTACTATCAGCAATAGGATAAATTATACCTGCTTCCAGAAGCTTTAATATTTCATTTCTTACCACTTCTTTCATCTTAGGATTTAACCGTCGTTGGTGATCAACAACTGGTTTAGTATCAGGCTCCATATTAATTTTATGCTAACATAGAGTGGGACTAATGCCCTTAAGATCATCCAGAGTATATCCAATAGCGGCACGGTGCTTCTTCAGAGTTTTCAATAATTTCTTTTCCTCATGCTCTGAAAGGTTAGCACTAATAATAACAGGATATATCTTTTTCTCATCGAGATAAGCATATTTCAAAGTATCATGTAATTGTTTAAGATCAAACACAGGATCACTCTTGGGTGGTAGAGGATCTCCAAGAGTCTCAACAGGCAAATTGTGTTTCAGTAGGTGATATAGTATCTCTATTGGCAAGCTTAATAGTAACATCAATATCTTCTTTTTCAGCAGTTGCAATATCATTCATAATTACTTGGTATAAAGTAAAAGGAATTGCACTCACACTAGCACCCAAATCACATAAACCATGATAACAATGATCTCCTATTCTAACAGAGACAACATGCATGCCAACAACAGGTCTATGTTTATCTTTATCATCGGGTTTGGAAATTCTAGCAGCTTCATCACAGAAATAAATAACATGCCCATTAATATTGTTGACCAAGAGATCTTTAACCATAGCAATACTAGGTTCAACTTTAATTTGTTCAGAGGGTGTAGGTGTTCTAGTATAACTCTTACGAACCACAGCTGAACCTTTAGCATGTTCCTTTACTCTAACAGGAAAAGGTGGTTTCTCAATATAAGTAGTAGGAACAACTGGATCAACACTATAAGTAATGGTTTCTTCTTCAGCTTTAATAGGTTCTACTACTTTCACTTCAATGGGAGGATGATATTTAAACCACTTCTCCTTAGGGATATCAACATGAGTAGCAAATTATTCACAGAAAGAAGCTACTATCTCAGAGTCAAGTCCATATTTAGTGCTAAATTCACGAAAAGCATTGGTATCCATAAAAGATTTAACACAATCAAACTTAAGGTTTATACCTGACTCCTTACCTTCGTCGAGCTCCCAATTTTCAGAGTTGCGTTTAATTCTTTCCAATAAATCCCATTTGAATTCAATAGTCTTCTTTATAAAAGAACCAGTACAAGAAGTATCGAGTATGGATTGATCATTACGAGAAAGCCGAGCATAAAAACTCTGAATAATAATTTCTCTTGAGAGCTCATGATTGGGGCATGAATATAACATTGACTTAAGCCTCCCCCAAGCTTGAGCGATACTTTCTCCTTCACGAGGCCAAAAATTATATATATAATTCCGATCACGATGAACCAGATGCATAGGATAAAACTTCTGATGAAATTCTAATTTCAATCGGTTGTAATTCCAAGTCCCAATATCATCGCATAGCCTATACCATGTCAATTCCTTTCCCTTCAAAGATAAAGGGAAGACCTTCTTCTTGACTTCATCCTCGGGCAAACCTGCAAGCTTTAATAATCCACAAACTTCATCCACATAAATTAGATGCATATCAGGATGTAGTGTTCCATCTCCTGCATAAGGATTAGCTAGCAGTTTCTCTATCATACCTGAAGAAATTTCATAATAAATATTTTCAGTAGGTTCAGTAGGTTAAGGAGAAACTTCTTGCTCTACCGGTCGAGGTGAAGATACCCCGAACAAGCCCCTCAAAGGATGATTCTCCATAGTAACAAGTGACAGTAAATTTCAGCACGTAATATAAATTTTTTCTTACCAAATTTCACTCACCAAAGGCGCTTCACTACCCAGCAACGGCGCCAGACAAGATTCTTGATGACCCACAAGTATAGGGGGTCTATCGTAGTCCTTTCAATAAGTAAGAGTGTCGAACCCAACGAGGAGCAGAAGGAAATGACAAGCGGTTTTCAGCAAGGTATTTTCTGCAAGCACTGAAATTATCGGTAACAGATAGTTTTGTGATAAGATAATTCGTAATGGGTAACAAGTAACAAGTGTAACAAAAGTGCAGCAAGGTGGCCAAATCCTTTTTGTAGTAAAGGATAAGCCTGGACGAACTCTTATATAAAGCAAAGCGCTCCCGAGGACACATGGGAATTACTGTCAAGTTAGTTTTCATCATGCTCATATGATTCGCGTTCGTTACTTTGATAATTTGATATATGGGTGGATCGATGCTTGGGTGCTGTCCTTACTTGGACAAGCCTTCCACTTATGATTAATCCCTCTCGCAAGCATGAAACATGTGGATCCAAATCAGCCTCTTACGAAGCAACGCATTAACTAGGGTTTAAGCTTCTGTCACTCTAACAACCCATCATCTACTTATTACTTCCCAATGCCTTCCCCTAGACCCAAATCATGGTGAAGTGTCATCTAGTCGACGTTCACATAACACCACTAGAGGAAAGACAACATACGTCTCATCAAAATATCGAACGAATACCAAATTCACATGATTACTTATAACAAGACTTCTCCCATGTCCTCAGGAACAAACATAACTACTCACAAAGTATATTCATGTTCATAATCAGAGGGGTAATAAATATCATTAAGGATCTGAACATATGATCTTCCACCGAATAAACCAACTAGCATCAACTACAAGGAGTAATCAACACTACTAGCAACCCACAGGTACCAATCTGAGGTTTTGAGGCAAAGATTGAATACAAGAGATGAATTAGGGTTTGAGAGGAGATGGTGCTGGTGAAGATGTTGATGGAGATTGACCCCCTCTCGATGAGAGGATCGTTGGTGATGACGATGGTTTCGATTTCCCCCTCCGGGAGGGAAGTTTTCCCGACAGAACAGCTCCACCGGAGCCCTAGATTGCTTCTGCCCAGGTTCCGCCTCGAGATGGCGGCGCTTCGTCCCGAAAGTTTCCTTCTGATTTTTTCCAGGTGAAAACCCTTCATATAGCAGAAGATGGACACCGGAGACCTGCCAGGGGAGCCACAAGCCCTAGGGGCGCGCCCAGGGGGGTAGGGCGCGCCCCCCAGGCTTGTGGCCACCTGGTGGGTCCCCCTCTGGTATTTCTTCGCCCAATATTTTTTATATATTCCAAAATAATTCTCCGTAAATTTTCAGGACTTTTGAAGTTGTGCAGAATAGGTCTCTCAGATTTGCTTCTTTCCGGTCCAGAATTCCAGCTGCCGGCATTCTCCCCTTCAAGTAAACATTGTAAAATAAGAGAGAAAAGGCATAAGTATTGTATCATAATGTGTAATAACAATTCATAATGCAATAAATACCAATATAAAAGCATAATGCGAAATGGACGTATCATGCAACTCTGCACCTTTCCAAGTAACAACACCAAAGCATCCCCTCGTTCCATCGGCAGGCATAGAGCTCATGAATATATGGACATTAGTTCTATCCGCAAAAAAAAATTAAAAAAATATGCACATTAGTTGTAGGTGATTATTCGTAAAGTACCATCCGGATCGGGAACATACTAAGTTGGTCTGGTTGTTGAATCTGTTCGATTTTGGTATGCCTTCAAGGGATGAGCTTGCTGAATCTGCTTTGTACACATGCCACTTCCACTTAAACCCCAGCCCGTCCGGAGGAAGAAGAAGCTTACGACCGCCGCTGCCTCCTTCCTTCCTCTCCCCGGAGTCGAACCCGAAGCTTAATGCGAACCCGCCGGCTGACTCCTCCTTCCTCTCACCAACTCAAGTTTGTCGAACTCCCTCGGAGTGGTACTATGTTTATAAGTTGTTCTGCTATGCATTTACCGGAAAAAGGTTTCCCCCCGCTTTATATATAAAGCAACCACCACCGTTCTGCTATGCATTTTGGCTGTACTGAAACCAAATTTTTAATGTTCAGAATACCCTGAGTAGTATTTATAGCTGTATTTAGTACGATAGTTCTAGAATTTCAGAATAGGTGCAAAAGATATAGGGTCTTTTTTCAGCGGTAACATCAGGGGGGGGGGCGGGACACGCCCCCCTCACCGCCCTCATTTTCCGAATTGCCACCGACAGCCACGGCTAGAGCTAGCACCACCCGATCTCGTCCTGGTGTGAAAGGTGCAAGTGCCAGCTGCCGAGACTGTGCGAACTCATCAGTTTCAGACGCAAGATAAGAAGAAAAAAAAAAGACTATTAATCAGGTGAGAAGAGCTTGGCAGTTATTAGTCTGTTGTCAGCTCCTAGCATTCAGTCCTGCAATTTAAACATACAACAAACGTATTCAGAATTTACTAGGCGCAAAGAACAGTAAATAAAGAGCCACACCTTTGAAGCAACACGCAAGCTATGTATTCCTCAGGAAAAACAATTATGAAGGAAAGATGATGACATGCAAGTAAGGGCAGCGACAACCTTTCTGCTATCACTGTTATAACTTCAAAATCCAATCAGAATGAGAATGACGTAGCCCTAGCAGTGCTATAATCACTACAGAGAAGAGTCCATTCCAACAGTGCTATAAAAGTATAGTTGATCTTTAGTTTCACCTTTGAAGTAACTTAACAGCTGATCTTCAGTGCTATAATCACTTTCACCTTTGAAGTCACTTGACAGCTGATCTTTAGTTACCTGGACTGGAGCCGGGGCGGCGGCGGCGAAAACCTGCGCGTCCACCGGGTGGACCTTCTGCAGCCTGTTTACCGCCGCCCACCGGTGGCGGCCCTCCTGCCAGCAGCAGTACAGGCCTACTGCGACGGCTATCGAAGCTGCCACTGCCGTCGTGGGGCTGATGCCCGTCCCTGTCCATCCCTGCAGTAGGTGCAGAAGGACGAAGAATTTGGCTACTAGTAATCTTTCTCACTTTCCGCATTTGAGGTGAACACAAATTATGAGCTGGAATTCAAAATTCTTGAGACCTGCATTGCCACCGGTAGATAAATAAAATGCTTGTACTGATTTTCAACGTTAGCCTTCAATAGAAGTATTTTGTCATTAATTATCTTGATGGTTAGGAAAGTCAAATAGAAATGCTTGTAGGTTGGGGCTAATGAGAATATTATCTTCTAATTATTTCCCTAAAAAATGCTTATGTAATTTGTTCTGGAGGGGGGGGGCACGCCCCCCTCAGTTTGAGGTTGAAAGCCATTTTGTTAGAATATTTTTTCTTCTAACAATTCTCCCAGATTCTATACAAGTCCCATCCTAATCACTTTCACCTTTGAAGTAACTTAACAGCTGATCTTTAGTTAGTCCACTAACCTGAACTGGAGCCGGGATGGCGGCGAAAACCTGCGCGTCCACCGGGTGGACCTTGTGCAGACTGTTTGCAGCCGCCCACCGATGGCGGCCCTCCTGCCAGCAACAATACAGGCCTACTGTGACGGCTATCGCCAGCAACAATACAGGCCTACTTTGACGTTTAGGGAAGTCAAAAGTCAAATAAAAATGCTTTTAGGTTTTGTTTCCCTCCAGATTTTTTGCTTATGTGACTGGGGGGGGGGGGGGGGGGGGGGGGGGGGGCACGCCTCCGTCAGTTTGGGTTCAAACTCATTTTGTTAGAATATTTTCTTCTAGCAATTATCGCTTCGTCTGCACCATACATCCCTGGCGATACTCAAAGCTTGAGGTTGAAACTCGCATAGATGTAGCAGAAGACGCAGAGTCACACGTATAGCTGAACCAAATTCGGAATGTGAGCAGATACTGCGTATACACCTCTCATTTTGATGGGACAAGATTGCAGCGTACACCACTTCTTACTTTAGTATATGATGGTACTGAAGTCGATCAGTCTATTCTAGTATGGTGGTACTGACTACTGAGCAGATTCCGTGTACATCATCTATTTCTGCTCGAAAGCCCCAGGGTTCAGTGGGGCGGTTGTGCGCGAACCTGGGCGGAAGCCATGTAGTCGACGGGAGTTGATGCCGGTAACGTCCTAAGACATCGTTTGCCTTTTTGAAGGTGTTTCCGAAGATCTTGCCTTCAATCGTCCCGGGAAGAGGGCATGTTGGGTGTTGGTGGTCTACTTTGGTTGTCGTTGGTGTTTTTTTTTTGTTTTCTTTGTTGTTGTGGTGGTTTTCCACCTAGTTTTCATTTTAAATCAGGCCACTCACTTTGTATTTGTTTTTCCTCTCTTAATGAAGTCGGCAGAACTCCTTCCTTGCACGTCAAAAAAAATTTTGATCGATCATTGCGTGCATGGTACTGAGCTCTAGTGCAGGTGCAGGTTGGCGTGGAGGCATAAACTTTCCCTTTCCGAAGTCGATCTCCAGCCGTCTCGCTTTCGTTTTCACCACCAACGGAGATTGATCGACGAGCAGCCGCTGCGCGCTGAAGACGTACCCGGCTGTTGGTCCCTTCTGCAAGCTCCCCGATCGAGGCCGGCCCCAGGTGGCTTTTCCCGGGGATCGAACATACGATCGCACGGCAGCTTGAGTTATAGCACTCGATACGCTCTCACAAACATCGAGACCAGAACACACGATCACGACTCGAAATTAGCCTGAGGCACATATCGTGCCTCGTGTTTATCTCTTTATTGTTTCCTCGTTTTATCTCTTTATCGTTCCTTAGAGAGTTAGAGTCATGTATTTTATTTTAGGTTTGATGTACAGTATGCAGGAGTCATGAAGCATTTCATGTTGGATCTGTTCTCAAGCGATGTTGAATGAAATAATTAAATCAGGGCCACTTCAGTATATCTCTAAAATATGTGTGGACAAACTTTATTATTGTTAGCGTAGACCTGTGCAGCACTGTGGATTTTCCGTTCCTGGTAGATTTTACGTTCCACTTAGATTTAATGTTCTAGATTTTAGGTTCATTCCATGCAAATAACGTAAATGTCGCATGAGCCCGCACCTGCCCTCGTGCGAACTCGCATCTAGGGTTCCCTGCCTCTCGCCGGTCCGCCCCGTCTCCTATGGTCCTTGGACCATGGAGGCACGGTGGATCCTGCTCTTTGCCGGCGGGAGGGCTTCGTTTTTAGGTGCTTTTCTGAGTTTTGTTAGAGTTTGTGCCATGCTCAAGAAGACGAGGCGGCGGCGGCTTCTTGAAGATCGAATAAGGTCCTCCCCGCCTAGTCTCCCTCCCGGTGATGTTTCAAGCATCATTGGAAGGCGTGTGGAGATTTGTCTCCGACGGATCTCGTGGGATCCGGTCGGCGTTCGTCTTTTGTGGATCTGACTGGATCCGATCCTCGTTCGTCTACGCCCGTGTGTCTGCAGGTTGGATCCTCCGATCCCTCTCCACACCACTCCCATCATGGATTCCACCCCCGCCAAAGCTGTCTGGGACGGGCTGGCGCCGGACCAGAAGAAGGAGATGGCCGCCATTGTTGCCGGTTGGCTGGCCGGCAGGCAGCCGGAGGACGACGACGTCCCAATGGAGGACGCGGTCGCCGACAACGAGCCGGCGCCACCATCCTCCTCAGCCGTGTGACACTCCTCCTCCGCGCCACCCTCGATGGTGCACTTCACCTTGACCATCGGCGAGCCTCGTGCCCATTATGTGGACATGGTGCGGGAGGAGCGGTTTCGGGATGCGCAGGCCGATGTTGCCGACAATCACCATCTCCAGGAGCATCTGCAGGCGGAGGAGCAACTCGCTGGCAGCGCGGTCACGCTGAACGCGGACATGGCGGAGCAGGAGGCGCTGCTCGAGTCATACCGCTCCGCCTGCGAGATCTGTCTCGCCCGCTGGCGGTACCGCCAGCGAGTGGCGGAGGTGGCAGCCACCGGCAAGGAGTGCGACGACGAGGCGGACGAGCCGGTGTTCGGCGAGATCGACGACAAGGAGGACGCCGCCGAGGCCGCGCCCCTCCGCCGACGACCACGAAGCCGGCACGTCCGCCGGTGCCGCCGACAACGAGGAAGAGTAGTGCATGGTAGGTCGCCGCTGCTCGGGTCCCAGGAAGGCCACTGCTCTTCCCCTCCCGTTGAAGCCAAACTTGGTGGGTTGAACATTCGTCTACCGATCTGGAGAGCGACGGGGAGGCGAACAACTTCGCTTCCCATGACTCCGAAGGAGGAGGTTACGAAGGCAGATCTGGAGAGCGCCGAGGCGGAGCTCAAAAAGGCGAAGCTTCGGTTCTCTTGGTTCATGGCCGGACACAGGGAACGGGCACCGGCGACCATTTAGATTAGGTAATTATACCTAGCCGGACGAGCTCCGTTTATAGTTGATGTAAAAATGTAATAAAATCCGTCATGTTTAAATGAAATCCGTCATGTTTATATCAAAATTCGTCTGATTTAATCGAATTTCGTCCGGTTGGTTCGAGTTGTTGTCAAAATGTATGTGGCTAGCGTTGGCTGGCTACCTCCTGCATCTGTGTCCGCGGACTGGTCCCCCCGTCCGCGGACGGATGCGGGATGATTTTTGCGGGTTGCCGTTGGAGATGCCCTTAGCACGACAACTTCACGACTGTCTATTATAACAAGGTTTGCCCCGCTCCAGCGAGGAAGAGGTGATAATGGCAGCGCGCCTTTGGTTCGCTCCCTTTCTTAAGTAGTCGTCGCTATATGATCCACGATCTGATTGTAATTTTTATTACCTCTGATGTTCTTTGCACTGCAATGATTGAAGACGAGCGGATTAAAAGTTTTCTCATGAAAAAAAAAACTACCGTCCTCTCGTCACAGTGCCTTCGTAGCAGCAGCACAGTACCACCACATGTAGATGATTGCGCGCACGCAGTCACCACCACAAACATTTTCTTTGTTCGCGGTTAGAAATTCTAGTACATGAACCGGTCCGATGAGGATAACGTATCGCGAGCTGGCCACAGGCGTGCCGCCACGTGAGCGGCGTGCCGGTCACACACAGCGTTATCCCATCCACGCGCGCCCCTGGCCGCATGTCTGGGCGCCCCGGGCTGGAGTATATTGGCCCGTCGCAGCGCCAGTGCTGGACGCTTTTCTTCAGACAGAGTTGGCAAGTGCAGACATACAGAGCTTGAGAGAGCGCGCGCGAGATGGCAGCCTCCATGATCACCTCGCCGATTGTGGCGCCGACGAGCCTGCCGTCCCTCTCCCGCCGGGGCTCCTCCTTCGCCGTCGTCTGCAGCGGTGGCAAGAAGATCAAGGTCGACAAGCCGCTCGGTACGTCCGTCATCAGCCATCCCCTGCATGCATGCGACCTCCAACTGCTGTGTTCCACTTCCATACATGCATGCTCTGGTGAACATGAGATCCATGGATGGATTCAGTGGTCTAATTCGAGGAAATCTGTGTTACTCCGCAGGACTCGGAGGCGGCTTGACAGTCGACATCGACGCCAACGGCAGGAAGGTCGGCAAGAAGGGCGTGTACCAGTTTGTTGACAAGTACGGTGCCAACGTCGACGGCTACAGGTAACCCAACAGATATGAATGAAATATTGTTTGGTAGACCTTGGTAAAACTGGCATCGATTGGTGACGAGATTACCATACCTAACAGTTACTCACGTTGCTAATTTGCAGCCCAATCTACACGCCAGAGGAATGGTCTGAATCTGGTGACCGCTACGCCGGCGGTGAGTAATTTTACTATTTGTAGTACCTCTTACTCAATATTCACATGCTTATGCAAGTAGAATTCTGGCCTCTGCATCGGATCGATGCACACAGTTGTGATACATGCACACCTGTACCTGATTAAAGGTAGCACTTACTGTACAAGTTGTTACCTAACTACAAGTTGGTACATGTTTATGCTGGGCACACCGTAAAAGTTAGCTACAAATCTAAGCTTATTCCCCTAAAAAAAGTCTAAGCTTATTCAATCGTAGCTACATAACCGATAGAGAAGAGATGAAAGTTCTGCTTGAAAGAAGAGCAATTATAGTTTTCCGTGGGGCAGAACCACAATTATATACTCGACTGATAATTGGCAATGTGAATTACCATCTAGTTAGAGGTGCTTGTTTAGGTAGTAGTTGATTCATGAGAGAGGTACTATCTTATTTGATTTACTATCTCTGTTGGGTATATTAGCTCATTTTCTTCTTAGTTAAATCAATAAGTAAATCATGACGATAATGCTAATAATATTAATTTCAATGTAAGCTAATCATTCAAAGGCTTGCTAAAGCATAAAACATGCATATCTATGATAATGACACGTACAATCAATGCATGTGATAGTATTTACTTTCCACTATCACAGATAGTAAGCATAAGTAACGGATGGAGGGTATTTTGGTGGTATAGTAGAGACATGTATCGAGAAATTTTTCATACGTGATTACCCGTATATAGGCTCCTTTGGTTTGCAGGGTTCTAAAAACTCAAGAATAGGAAAAACAAAGGGATAGGCTAGAAATGCATGTGCAAAACAGAGAAATGAAAACATATGAATTATATCAACTTGAGTGTTTGGTTCATATGAATTGAAAAAGCATAAGAAACCTAATAAACATGATCAAACTAAAATCAACCCACATGAAAATGTATAGTCAGATTATTATCATGCCACTAAGGTTTATAGTCATATGAATTTAAAAAGGAGGACAAAGTAGGCAGTAAAATTCCTGTGTTATTCCTTTGAAACTGGGTTCAAAGGAAAATTTCCTTCATTTTTTCTTTGCCTCATTCCTTTGAACGAAAGGCGTGAATAGTATCACCATAGGATTTGTTTTTCATTCTTTCACTTTACATTTTTATTTTTGTGGGGCTTTCACTTTTCATTTGAACCAAATGAGCCTAAGAAGTTTAGGGCTTATTTGGTTGGAAAAATATTACTCTTTTTCACTTCAGACCGATACGCGTTATTTTTCCTCGTGGAAAAAGAAGATGATTTAGAAGGGTTTTTCGTTCAAATTCTCCAACAAAACCAGTAAGCTGATCCCCTTCCGTAATATTCGCATGCAGGAACGACCGGGCTTCTTATCTGGGCCGTCACCCTCGCTGGCCTCCTCGGCGGCGGCGTCCTCCTCGTCTACAACACCAGCGCTCTCGCCGGCTAAGAAAGCATCCACGTGTAACACAGGGTCGAGTCTCCGCTTGCATGCACGTCTCTGTAATCTACGTAGCTACCTCCTGTGAATGTATGTCATCAACGATGCAAAGTAATTGATCGGAACAGATGGTTTATGTATGTACGTAACGCTGTTACTATATACTTCCTACTTTGGAAACTGTAAAAGGGAGGATTCTTGGAACCCGTATGCACGCACCCTCTACCATGCATAGGTGCATCTGTTCCGAAAGGTACGTGGGACGCGCCTGACTCGTATTTAGGAGCTTTTGTGGCTTTTTGACCAAAATGGAAAAGCTGCAAAAGCAGAAGCAAAAGCCCAAACAAACAGGGCCTTAGACGGGGAAGAAGAAATTGGGTGTGGGAGAAATGTTGTTGCCGGTGTCGGATTTGGCGGAGGAGACGAAAAGGAAGTGTAAAGCAGCGTCTCCCATGGGAGCTCCTATTTGACGCATTTTGCGTCGAACTCTGGATTTGCTGCTTGACAATGAGAGCAGCTAACCAGTCGACCTGACAAGTGTTTCTGAATATAGAGGAGCATGTATGTTTAAGAACAAAGTACAAGCAGAATCTGGGAAATTTTGGATTTTTTTTGAAATTTTTCCTGGAAATTGTGAAGAAATTTCTAAAAAGCGAGTAAAGTTTGAAAATCCGATAATTGTTTGAATAACTCAAACCAATTTGAAAATTCAAAAAATAAATTGAAAAGCATGGATTATTTGACAGAAACAATTTTTAAAAATACTGAATATTTTCTCAAAAACTCGAATACTTTTAAAAATTTGAGAACAAAATTTTGACAATGGGAACATTTTTTGATATTCTGAATAATTTTCAAAACCATGAACAATTTTCGAAATTCCCGAACATTTTTTAAAAATGCACTTTTAAAAATTTTGAGAAAAATTTAAAATGAGAATATTTTTTAACATTCTGAAAAGTTTTGAGAAACCAAAAACATTTTTTGATATTCCCGTACATTTTTTGAATTTATCAACAAAACTTGAAAACATGAAGATTATTTGAAATTTTGAAAATACATAAATGCGAACATTTTGTGAGTTTTGAGAAAAATTGAAAACCGGAACATTTCATAATATTAAGAACAGATTTTAGAAAACAAGAACAGTTTTTGAAATTCCCATACATTTTTTGAATTTATGAACAAAAATGAAAACATGATTTTTTTGAAATTTTGAATAAAATTTAAAAAATGCAACATTTTTGTAATTTCCAATATTTTGCAAAATCGTGAACAACTTGAAAATAACCTGAACATTTTTTTAAAAATGAAAATAAATTTGGAAAGAAAACAAAGAAAAAACAGAAAAAGAAAAATAAAGAAGAAGAGAAAAAACGAGAAACGAAAAAGAAGAAGAATGAAAAACAAAAAACCAGTAGAAGAAAAAAAAACAGGTTCACGGAACCGGCTAGAAGCTTCCAAAACCATATTGATAGTTCCTATGCTATGTGCATAAATGCACCGGCCAGAAGCGTCGCTCGGTCGCTCACCCTGTGCGAAACAGTGGCAATCTGGCGCAGAATGCGGCAGATAGAAATTTCCGCCTCCCGTGTTCGCCCATCTCCTCCTCGTATCCGACAATCATTGTGGCATTGCCCATGTAGTTACTGCCCGGTCCGGTCCAGCCCATCCAGCCCTATCCAAGTCGGCCCAGGTTGTATTGCAGATAACTGTTGTCGTCCTCGTTCGCCTCTCTCATCTCCCACCTCTCCGCCGAAATACGCATCTCTCGTGCCACGCGCCTCCCAGCCTTGCCACCGCGACCGAGAAGAGTTGGGGCAAGCTAGAATAGCAAACGATGCTCATTATGCAGGACAGCTTCGTGCGTGGTTGAGTGGATGGGGAGCGACACCTCCGTCCCTGTCATGCCCCATCTCAAGATCGGGATCGGATTTTGGGAAGAAAAGCTAGGGTTCGTCACAATGAACGCGAATATGGTACCAAACTAGCATATACTCTATCAGTTGTAAAGTGTTTGAGTTCTTCATCATAGAAAATGGCATTGCCTTACAACCAAGGGCACATGCTTAAATAGCTCAGCTGACAGAGGGTGACGGTAAACAATCACAAGAATGGAAATGCTACAGGAACGGTAAAAAGCGGTTTAGTGAATGGTGAGCTTCGCGAGCCATCAGATCTCCTCGCATCCTTCCATCCGGGTCGCCCGTTAACTGAATGTAGAGACACTCTTAATTGAAGATATGCAGTGTTCTGACAATACTCCAACCTGAGAGGGAACTTTTCCTCAAGGAGCCGGACGATTGAATCACATGTTGATCGTTTGCTTGAAGAAAGCAGGAAACGTTTTCTTGGTAAAGTTAGCATCTTCCCAGGATGCATCCTCTAGCGGTAAATTCTCCCACTGGACCAGCCATTGAACCATCACTACTGCAGGATGCTGCTAACACGACACTATGACCAGAGACCCTTCGACGAAACTGTGTGCGATGCAATAATCGCAAATGGTGATGTAAAAAAAACGTCAAAAAAGATGCAAAACGTTTGCGATGACGGATGCATCAAACACGGTTCAGAATTTAGTTGCGTGTGCGATGAGGGGCATACGGTTCAGTTCAATGAACTGTTTGCGATGAGGCAGAAGAACAGAAATGTGCAGCCAGATGAAAGTGTGTGTGATATACAACATACGGTTCACTCGGATGAACTATTTATGATTAGGCAACACAAAAGAAACGGTCAGCCAGATCAAGGTATGTGCGATATACGGCATACAGTTCACTCGGATGAACTGTTTGCATTGAGCTAAGAGAACAGAAACGGTTCAACTTAATAAGATGTGTATGATACGCGGCAAACAGGTCTGTAATCAAAAACATGTGGGAAGACCGATAACAACACAGACGATTCCTGTTAACAAGCCGTGTGTGTTGTGAGCAAACGATTGCTGGTATATAATTGTCAGTGATTGATGAAATCATCACCGACGGGTTCCACTGTTTAGTCCGTGTGCGATGTGATTTGCTCTGTCTACAGAGCATCAACCAACATATATACTTACAAAACAGCATTGCAAATCAAATTAAGCATACAATTACACAAGTGACTACACACATACATTTCCACACACTAAAGTAAGCAATTACATGCACACTAAACTGGAGAAACGAGGATCTAATCATCTACTTATTGTTGCGACGACGCTTGCCATTGCTCTGCTTTCCGGCTGGATCCCTGGCCGTTTTGGGGAGGAGGCACTTCCTCATGTCAACGATCCGTCTGTACATGTCGTAGCTCGTGTACGCCTCCTTGGCCGCGTACAACACGTGAGCTTTGTCGAGTTTCTCCATCCAGGCCGAGTGCCAGGCACGCTTGTCCTTGTGCAGGAATCCTTGATGTCTCTGTAGTAGGGTCAATGATGGCCTCGGCGAGGTGAACCAGTGAGTCCTTCTCATGCTCCTTACTGCTCCAGATCTTGTATTGGCCTTGAATGTCGACAAGATTCTGGCAGGCGATCCCGAATTCTCGAGCACCTTTACATCGTTGGTGATGTCCACCGTAGCAAACTGTTAGTGGGGGCTGTTGACAAACGTGGCGAAACGCTCGCAAGGCCTTGTGGCCAGGCAGTAGTGGTAGATGAGGACGTGGTTGCCACACACATCTGGGCGACGACGACCTTGGACGAGACCCCGCACGAGCGCGGGTGTACTCGAGGTCACCCGACCACCTTGTACTTCTCCTCGGCAAGCCAACAGCTCCATGATGTGGATGGAGTGCTCCATCCAAACCGGGTTGTTGGGGTACACCACCGACACTCGTGAACCTTCTGTGGGTGTCCACCACGGCATGCATGGTGAACTGCTGCTCGTCATCGGCAGCCCTCGGAGCGCCATTGGGGCGCGCAGGATACCCTCTAAGAATTTGTCATGGTGGGTATGCATCTTGCAATGTGGGGCGCAATCGAAAGGTTGAAGAGACACAAGGGTTAAATGGCTCTGTATAAGTGGGGGCCGGCCGGCCTGTATTGTCACGTCTTGTCACGTCATTCATAGCGGAGGATTCCAGTTCACGCTTCAACACCGCACCGCACGCGTTTTCTTTGACCACGCGTGGGCTCGAAGAGGCGCCAAATGTATCGTCGGTGAGCCTGTTCCCGCGCTACCCGCAGTTTACCGCGCAAGCTTCCCGCCCGGCTAGTTTGGCCACGCGTTGGCTAGAAGGGGGCAAATCGTGGGGTTTATTGGCAAAAAGCTTTGTAAAAACGAAGTGTGTGGAATGACTTCGGTCATAAGTTTTACCCGTGGGTGATGAGGTCAAAGTTACACAGAAGGGTTGATGGACACTCGAGTGCGATATAATTCTGCGCTCTACAACAGGGCACACGTTTGAAGAAACCAACTGTGTTCAATAATGTCGAAGATCGCAGTCGAGTTAGCTATATAGATTGTGTGCTATGAGATCGACAAGGTAACAGATTCGAGAATGGTTAATAAATCTAAGACCATTGCATATTAAGGTCAAATAGTGCTACCATATACGATCTCATACGATGCCATTTCAACGATTGTACCACAAAAGCTCAAAATATTACATGTCAAATTCCAGGTTATATGGCTCAAATTTGAAGATTACAAGGTTCAAACTGATATTAGAATGAATTCAGCTCATTAGCTGCAAACGCTCGCGCTGATCCGCTGAACATGGATATCAGAGAGGTTCAAACTAATATTACCACTTCTAAGTCTGGTTTCGAAACCTCATAATTTTTGCAAAGGGTCAGCCACTGAGAAGTCATGTATGGGGTTGACACATGACTTCCGATTACTCTGTCATCTAAGTTCCAAAATGAAATTCAGCATTTTCGAAGCCTATTCCATTCTGCCGCAGCCACCGGCGCTGATCAACAAACCATCATTTTACGAAATAAATGTAGGGCAAACCGCATTACCTTCAGCACCCTTGCTCTGACAACAAAAACCTGGCGAATATAATCTCCGGTAAGGTCCCTCGGTAGGAGTTCAAAGTAATTTCTGAGAGATGCAGATCTAGGCAGTCGACGTGATTGTTATATTGTATCATTATCCACCACTGGGCCTAATCTTATCTGCAAGAGAAAACGTGTTAGTGCCTACATACAGTTTTGACACCTACTACAAGCCTATTTGGTTTGCAGGATTTGTAAAATACACTAACATGCCATCTTCGATCTGACATGATTAACATGGGCATTTGATTACAATCTAGAAAAATGTAGCCTTCTTCACAAGAGGTTGGAGTGGATGAAAAGTTCCGTAAGAAAACTAGTACAGATGAATCCAAGGAGAAGGCTTATGGATTGTACCATATGGATCAAGCAACCAAATATGGGAGGGGACATGTATGACTGAAATCCTCCAAAAGAATCCTTCAGAAATCGTAGTACATTGTCATTGTAACTTGGAAAAAGGTGTCACAAATTGAACTCCCTTATGGGTTAATATTTAACAGGAAGGAACATCACCTCGTATATAGCTTCTCCAGGCACGGAAAGCATCTCAGGAAACTGACAACTTGCTCCAGGTTGGGGCCGATAGATTCTAGTGCCAAGACCTTCATTGTGCGCAATTTCGGGGTCAAGCTTGTCGGAATCATTTCTGGATGACGACGAACATACATTTTCAAAATTAGAATATGTAATTTGTAAAAGGAAGGTAGAAGGCCGCTGTTGTACCTGAACGGATGTGGATCCAATAGCAAATTCAGAGTATTTGTCAGACGAGTAGCCCACCACGTCAATTTCGGCGCAGAAATGACATTGATTCTTGTTGGACCTTCTTGATCAACTACAATTAATCTCTCAAGTGCGGTGTGTCCTCAATGACCATACTGTGGTCACATCTTGTGATTTCTTCTTGCCGCACCAGCACACACATAATAGTCCGAGAGTCATGGAGTGATGTGGAAGCTACTCAACCCATTGATGATCGCCTGAAGCGAAGGTACTCGAGTGCAGTATAGCCACGGAGCAGGTGCTCCATGTAACCGTTGTGGGAGGCAGACGGCGACGAGCTCGAGGTGCTTCAGTCGTGGTAGAATAAGAGCGGGCGCGTCATTAAGGGGGGGATGGCAGTTCCTGAACTTGGCACACGCACAGCGTGGGCGCGAGCGGGAGTGCGGACGTTGGCACGAGCGCATATGCCCTCATCAAAAGTGAGCTCCTCGAGCTGACTAGGGCGGGGGGATCGGAACCAGTGTCAAACTTGCTCGGTCCTTGCCGTTGGAACGGAACTTGCCCATTCTAAGGCCTCTGGTTGGGCCAAGGTACTGCCGAGGATCTTGGAGAACGCATCCAATTCTTTGCGATAGCCATGGCAGAGCTCGTGGGTGTCGATGAGGTCAAGAGGGGTGGATTTCCATAGGGGCGCCACCGGCCAGGAAGGACGGTTGTCCGCACCCATATTTGGTTGGGAGGAGGGATGATGACTGTCACATATCATCGGGGAGTCTGCTGATGATTCAAGCCTGCTGGAGTCGCTTGCGGTTCTTGTTCGCCCCGCCTTCGCTTGTTGGCAGCCCCTTCTCCACCTCCGGAGTCTCCTTTTCAGCGCGCTTTCTGATGAAGTGGGAGTTAGGGAATATTTAGTTAATCAGGGCAATGAAAAGTTTATTGGTAACTAACAGTTTTAGATAGGAATATAGTAAGAAAATGGAATAACAATTGGTTGCTTAAATACTACACACTTCATTTGATATTGCTAGGTAAGTCAACATGCAGATACTTGAAAAGAAACTTACTTCGAACAAAGTCTGGACGGATGATTCGTCGGGAGTTAGCATATACTCTGACCAGGCTCTTTTATGTGCATGGCAATTATAGTGCCACTTTCATCAGTAAAACTTGAAATTCTTTCCAAAGGCCAGTGCCAAATAGGAGTCACCACGTTCATCAAGTCTACAGTAGCAACGATTGTAAATCCATGGTTTGTGTTCAGTATGACATCCTGCAGTCTGATTTAAGTAAAGGGAAAGATATGCACTACAGATTCTGTTGCATAGAAAGGACGCGCTGCAGAAAATGGTAGGATTGTTAAAGAAATATGGTAATATGCAATATGGGCCCAAATTGAAGAACTGTACAACAGTTGAAATCGAAGGACAAAAATCTATAATTAACAGATAGGGTAAACATGTCATGGAAATTTGAGAGTAATCGAAAGAACAATCATCATTAATTTGCCTAATATAAAAGAAGAGGAAAAAAATCCCCTTGACTATTATGGTGCATGTGGCACCTTTCTCCAAATGTAGCAATATTTAGTATATGTTCAGGAAAGTAGGCCATGCCAACCGATTTAGGTGAGATTGAAACATATCGCGCGTATCCTCAAGTCTCTGGTACGGTGAGATGGAATGTTCTGGTGGAGGCCGCAAAGTCCTGATTGTCCGCGCACTGACACTCTAATTAATGAAAAACCCTCAAATCAGCTCGAATAAAAATGGAATCCCCGGCGATTTCAGCCGAGTGATTAAAGAGCAGATGAACTGGGGATAAGAGATGAGATAATATCTCATTAAATTAGTTACCACTTGTTGTCCATGAGAAAGAACCCTCAGTACGCGGATCCCCAACGAGCGAGCTGGGTCGACCGCAGCGCGTCGAGAAAGTCGATGGCGATAGGCGGCGGCAAGCGGAAGTGGCAAATGCGGTGGGGTTTGCCGGCAGCCTGGCGGCGGCGGCATGTGTCGAGCTAAGTGGTTTACCCCCCGCGATAGGCAGTGCCATGCATAGGCGCGGAGGATCTTGTGCAGGTGTGAATGGGACCGGAGGGGTGGCGGGCGGGGTGAGGGTTTGTGACGTGGGGATGGTGAGGGTTTTCTTTTTCTTTTTGAATTGGGTTGATGAGGGTTTCCTGTCCCACAAAGAGTTCGGAGGCAACGGTTTGATAGACCAACCGTTGTGTGATTGATGCAATAGGCAAAATAAATTTATTGCCACTGGTTCTAATTTTGGGAACCGTGTGTGATTGACGTACTACCTCTGTCCTGGGTTTATTGGTCCCCTTTGTAATTTGTACAAAATTTTGGCCAATATTTAACTAAGAAATGTTTATGCATGTCACCAAAAATTATACATTGAACACTATGTTCAAATACGCATCCAACGATATAATTTTTGTTGACCACACTAACATTTTGTCAGTTAAATCTTTGGTCAAAATTTAACACAAATACAAAGGGGACCAATAGCGAGGACGGAGTAATTCCATCAACCGAACTGATTGCATTCAATTTCCCACAGTGAGACATAAGTAAAACACGATTAAACTACTCACATAGATAATAAGCGTACACGTACACAAGCATAGTTCAACCATAAGTACATAGTTTCAACCGTCGTTAAGCATACTCAAGCATACATAGTTCGATCCCGCATCTCACTCTCACATGCCGGCACGATCCTGAAGCTTCTCCAGTACTCGTCGTCACGCCTGCGCGCTCCCTTGCGAGAATAGTTCGCTTGAAGGAGCCAACGCCCGTCCTCTTGCATGCGCCAGAACACTTTGATACGCGTCATGAAGCTTGTGGTTGCAAAATGGCATCGATAGTTGCCGTCCCAGGTCCTAAAAATACGCCTGCTATGCATTCCCGCATTAAAAGCTCCCTCAGGATTTGCCTCTTGTACCTCCTCTGGGCATCTTCATCCTCGCTGTCCACATCGTCAGACAACACCTATACAATAGTAAAACAAATTTGGCATCAAATCAATGTTTTCATGCCGTGAAGTAGATTAGGAATTTATGGCTATTTTTTTATACTATCCAGAGATTATGGTTCGATTTAGCACAAGTCGTCTATGTACAGACCACCTTGAAGAAAATAATGCACAAACCTATAGGTAGGTCATTCAAAATCAATTGTCAAGTCCTGTGAGGAATTATTCGCACGAACACTAACCCTAGTCATTACTAGCAGAAATCATTTGCACAATGAAACAACTAATCACATCACTTGTCACCATTCAAACAATCAATACATATACGGATCAAAACGAACTTACTCAGATTTCATGAATTGGGAGAACATAACCATAGGATTTCTATTCCAAAAAGGGGAAGACAGGAGTAACCAGAGAAACCCTAGGATCTATTTTGACACATAAATGGGTATAGATGACTAACCAGTTATCCGTCGTCGTCGGAGTCGTCGCCGGAGTGGTCGTCGAGTCGTCGCCGGGGTCGTCGCCCGAGTTCGTCACCAGAGTCGGTGTGGAACTCCGCCTCCCTTGTGGAGCTCGACGCCGTCGACGACGTCAGGGTGACAGCGATACCTCGCCGGCGGTGACGGCAACCTCTGTCTCCCATCTCCACGTCGTGCTCTGGTGCTTCAGCAGCCCCGGCGTCGCCACTCCCTCCGATGGGCGCTTCGGCGGCCATCCTCATCACTGACGGCTTTGAGGACTGAGAGCGGTGTCGAGGATGCAACGGAGGAGAGGATTGTGTGTGTGGCGGGATGGGGGTGCGGCCCGCTCGGGCACACCATTAATCTGGGTAGTGGGAGTATGGGAAGAGGCAGGCGGCGGTCAAACCGCTGGCTCGCCTCCCGTGGAGCCTGCGCACCGGACTGCTGGCATGCCTACCGTCGTTTCACACAGCTACTCCAACGCCTCCCGATGACACTGCGCAGCGAGCACGCCTCCGTCAATTCCACACACTGCACGCACGCCCCTCCCGGTCGTCCTGCACGCGGACTGCTCGCATGCGTCCCGTCAACTCACGCCTACTCGCACGGCACACGGGTCGCGTGGCGGCATTGTATATTGTTTTTCTATTTGGATGATTAATATTGCAGCTTTATTGCTTAATCGGCATGGCACGCATCTATTTGTTGTCTACCGCTCACGTTTCAATAAATAATCCTGTTTGGGATTTGGTTCCCAATTATTAATATCTCCCGTTTGTAATTAGATAAAGATTACATCAAACTGGTCTTAATCTGACAAAAAAAATACAATGCCACTTTGTATTGGTGTTCCATATGACAACATGATAAGTTTCAGAACTTCAAATAAGTTTTGGATGTACTAAATTTAAAAATCAAGTTTCTCAATATTTGAAATTTCTTGACAGGAGTAAGCATGCACCCAGTGAGACACATGTGTTTTTGCCAATCCATTAGGTGCACTGTCACGTGTGCATGTAGCTCAAATTGATTTTTGCACATTTACCCGTAGAAAATCAATCAATGTACTAAAACGTCTAATGATCTCTGTTTTTTTTAAATTAAAACGTCCCTCCTTTAGTAACATATGTTCACGCGCGGGATAATTTTATGCATCGTAGTGCGGTGGATTCGCAGTGTGGTGGATGTGTCCGTCTGGGGGTGGCGGGTGGCTCGCAGTACACTACGAGTTGTGAGCCACTGTGGGTTGGCCGTTTTGGTTAGGCAGGTGCCACATCAGAGTCGTGATTCGTTGTTTAAAACATTACACCAACCCCCGTTCATACGTACATGTTTTGGGCCACATGCAGTTGATGGTTGTCCTACACGACACTCGATACTCGCGTGTGACGCTTTCTGTGGGCCCGCGAGGTCGTGCGTCCATCACTTTGACGAACAGCCTTCAGTGAGTTTAATTTGACCAGCAACGTGTAGAATCTTTTTTGTTGTGTTATGGTTGAGTATAATACATAATACGCGTCGAAGGTGTGGAGAGGACTAGCATATATACTATACGTCCGCCGCCGTGAAACAGTACACCTCACTCGTGTCGGGACTTTTCGGTTTCCGAGGCACGTGCCACATCAAGTTGTGAAATTGGCTATTCAAACACATCACAAACACCTCTTTGGGCCACATGCATGCAGGCGGTGGTTATCCTAGCTAGGATACTCACGTGTGACGCTTCCATCTGTGGGCCACGAGGCCATCGTCGATGCATGCATCACTGTTGACCTACATCGGGAGAGGTAATTAATTTCACCATCGAGGAGGATTCTTTTTGGGTGTTTACGGTAGGAGCATATAGTATGCTTCGAAGAGGGGAGGACCATCATATGTAGTACGCTTATAACCCTCGCTCTGTGTGGGGCGTTTAACGGTTTTTGAGGCATGTGGCACATCAAAGTTGTGCATTTGGGTATTCAACATATGTTTTGGCCCACATGCAAGCGATGGTGGTTGTCCTCTCTCGCACCCACTTAACGGTTATCAGCGATCGACGCTTTCCATATGTGTGGCCCGTCTGGTCCACTCACACTTTTGCCTGACAACGAGAGAGGTTTAATTTGACTTAGGAGGGGATTATTTTTTTTGTTTGTATCACCCAGACGGCGTATATATTCATGGTGGCAGAGCTCTGGGATGCACATGATAAAACGGTTATTGAGACAGCACCCCCCTACCATGTGTACGCGATGAATCCGCGTCCATCTGAGTCATAGTGGCTTAAGTACAACGAACACTCATGAAAAACCGGCAGTCTCAAGCGTCTGTTGTGGGTGGGAGGGCTGTAAAACGATAATTTCGACGGGCCCGCACTCGCCAGACAAGAAAAAGGGAAGAGAAGGGAGTAACAGAAAACATATTGAAGTGAAATGGAATATGTCCGAAAAGCCATGAGCACAAACAGAGGGGGAAAGGAGGGCAGAAAAAAAAAGGAAAACACAATCACGCATGGGCCATGAGACAATAAACCAAATCTACCTGTATAGATTGTAACTCTTCGTGTCGATGAAAATAGAAGAGATAGCACATCCTCGGGCATTGTCAGGGAATGTAGTCGTGGGAAAGACTAGTGAGCAAGCCTAAAATATGGATTGCTTGGGGGCGGGGGGGGGGGGGGGACCGAATCAAGCAGGGGCGCGGGGTGGAGTCACACAGACACACGAGACTAACAAAAAAATCACACGGTTGGCACCGAAAGACCAACGACAAGCATAGAGTTACCCACTTGCGGAGTTTCTCTTCCTTTGGTAGTCGGTGGTGTAAAATGCTAGGGGAGTATAACAAGTCCATATGTGGAGATTCAACTGAGGCCATGAAGCAGTGTGACTGAAGGGGTATTTCTGACAAGAGAAACGGGGGGGCGACAGACATACTAGGCACGCATGCCTGCATGAAGTCAAGAAAAACCCACTGCAAAGTGCGGGCTTGAACGGGGAGGTGGTGAAAGGGTTGTGTACCAGTCATGGATGCAGTGCGTCGCGACGGGGGGGACTAGAAAGGAAAAACCCTCAACGGGGGAAGGGGAAAGAGAGAGTGGAAAAAGGTGAGGGAGGGGCGCGTGTTGGTGGAAGGTTTCATGAGATTCGTAAAGGCACGGGGTGTCCGAGAACACAAGAAGATGCAAAAGTTTGTGCATTGTGTATGTAAGTCAAAGAAGGCGGGACAGTGGGGGAGGACACGCTCTTCAGTAGCAGTGCTTGTTGTGAGGGTGCCAAAACACGCGCATGGTCAAGTTCGCGGTGGATATGTGTGGTTACGTTCGGGGGGACTATGGCAACTACTTGCGGGATGAGTGTATGTGGTCAGAGCTAGGTCGCCAATACTGATCTCAGGGGGGGAGTCGCAAGGAACAGCTTCGCAGGGACGGACCAGTGTGCCTAGCTATCGCGCCCGCTGGTATAGACCAACAGGGGAGCAAAAGAAGAGAACGGTTGAAATGGGACGAAAGGACAACCAGATGTGGATAATTCTTGGTTTGCCGTTTAAGAAACGAACGGGGGATGCCACAGGGGGGGGGGGCCAGGGAAGTCTATAGTGGGGGATGTGAGGAAGAAAGAAAGGAGGGGGGGGAGTACTGAAAGCGCTGTCTGCGGCACCCCTGCCGGCGGCCCGGCCGCGCTGGTGGGAGGAGGAGCAAGGAAGCAAGGTGACGACAGAAGGAAAGAAAAAGAGGCAATCTGAGACGGGTGGGGAA